>JADNRY010000561.1:0-38436 GCA_015501585.1 Rhodocollybia butyracea
CTGCTGCAACCTTAGTTACCGCAAAGGTGAAGGAGCTCAACGCTTGGGCTAAAGTAGTCAATGAGGGCTTTCCAGCACGGAAGAAACCAATTAAAACCTCAGTTCCAAAGCCAAAACTCGTGGAAGCGTTAGCTGTTTTCTATCAGCTAGATCTCTCTCAGACTCCTGTAACAGCCCCAGCCGAGCATCCCATCACTGTCTCTGAACATATCCTTGAACGACAGTGGGATGATTTTGTTGCCATTGCTGAAGAACGAGATCTTGCAGAACAAAACGGTATACCTTTTTTGCTCATGAAGAATGCAAACTTTCCAGGTACATCCAATCTATTTCTAGACATTACGTGAAATCTTACAATTTGAAGACCTAAATTTTCCACTTTCAGACAGTCTCTGCATTGAGCTCCGTCGGTTGTTGCATTGCTACCTTGCTCAAGTGACTGGAACTCCTCGATCTGCTCTTGTGTATGAAGAACTCATGCACTTACCATTGAGACCATTCAAATGTGGATTGAAAGTGCCAAAAATGGTAGTCTTGACAGTCTCTCAGCTATTCATGCTCTTCACGAAGCACTGTATGATTCGGTATGTTCCGCCTCCATGTCCCAGAATGCGCTAATCTATTCATTGATACAGGGTTCACTAACCGTTCAAGTTGATGCACACATCCCTCAAATTGATTCTCGTATCTGTAGCAACTTGACAACTCAAGTTGATGTACATGCCAGAGACACAGGTCCATGAGTCAGTATCCATACAAATGGTGCAGTTGATGTATGTGCTCAACAATGTCAGCATTATCCTCTGCATGTTACTGAACCACTGCGATACAGAATAAATCCGTGGAGGTTTTGGGAGGGCAGACATTACTTGAGGCATGCGCTCTAGATATCAAGGCCCTCGAAACAATATCCAGTAGCAATGGACTCCAAGATGCTATTGGGCAGGTAGAAAGTGGGTTTTTACAGAATTTTGTGAACGGTATGTACCTTTCTCCACATTCTATTTATTGGTGTATTATTGATGTGTATGCGTCCTAGTTATGGACCTCCCCCAGACCAGCGAGTTGGAGCAAAAAATCCAGAGGTCTGGAGTCAAGTTCGAAATTCAGTTTCGAAGCGCAAAAGACTGTACAGTGTCCTCATCAACGATTTCAAAGGTGATAAGGATCACTTCTTTGCCTTTTTTACCATGCCAGAAAAGCTGTCTAAATCGGGCAAGCTACTTCCTGCAAAGCCAGTGGCTTTCCGCCTGGCTGTTGAGGCAATTTCTCGCTGCAAGAAAGAAGTTGATGTGGAGCGCAGTAAGTCAGTATATCATATTCCAGACTCTGAACAGTTTTCGTTGGAGCTATGGAATACTAAATGGGGACAGCAAAATGACTGGGAGATATGGCGCAAATTAGGCAAGGAAAGATACTTAAGTTAGCTGTACATTTTCTCATGTAACAATACAATCTGTCTTTTCTCTTCATTTTAATGTTTCTCTGAACAACGAGCATATTCATCCAGCAACTTCAAAGGTTTTCGATGATAGCTTTCCGAGTTACTATTGAAATTTTTCTCCTTAAGCACTGAAAAAGTTTCGATAGCAGCTCTGTAAGTTACTATCAGAACTTTTTTAGTAGCAAGGCACAAAATTCCGATAGTAGCTTTCTCTAAGTTACCATCGAAACTTTCTAGTGGCTAGGAGAAAAAGTTTTGATAGTTACTTATATAAAGTAACTATCGAAACTTTTTCTCCTAGCCAGAAAAAGGTTCCGATAGCAGCTTTTCAAGTTACTATTGAAACCTCTTTCCTTGCAATTCAATGGTAGCTTTCCAAATTACTACCGAAGTTTTGCTCATTCAATTGAAGCTTGTAGTACTACTATTGAAACTTTTCAGATTTACTTGTATTATATTGACTAACTACTTCTGGTGCTTCCGATGATGCTTTTTGAGGTACTTGAGCAAAGCGGTCCAGCCATGAGGTGGGTCCCGTACAGTCTCCATCTCCTTTATAACAGCTTTAGACTCATTTGAGCCACCTATTCCATAGATACTCAACAACTCTTGTCCCTTCTTTGCATCGGTGAACCATGATGGCTGTAATTTGAGCGCTTTCTGTACATCCCTCTTCAAAATCTTCCTATTCTGGAAAGAGCATAATATCACTTAAAGGCAGAAACTGAGGGACAGATCTAATAGAATGCTTACTGTTGTTTCGCACCGCACTCCAGCCAGATCATTCACACACAAAAGTGGAAAGCTCCAGTACTCTAAAATATCCTCGTTTTGAAGTGCTTACCGTCTGCTTTTGACAAATTTATCATACCCAAAGCACTTCAGTATTTGTTGTTCTAACCACTTTGTGAATTCATTTTTAACTTCTTCGCTGTGTTCTTGCCGTCCTTCTGCAGTTTGGGCAACAAAATCAAGTGGCAATAACCCGGATGCTTCAAACCCAGCATTGAGGAGCTGCCTAGAGGAGCTAGCTGTAGGTACAACTGGCTGAGTCTGTATAATCTGTTATAACTGATATTAATGGCAGTTCGTAACATCAGAAACTGCACATACCGGTTCAACTGAGATCACCAGTGAAAACCCATCTGGTGACTCGCTCAACTGCAGATGTGTAAGTTTTCCAATAGTCTTTAGCTCGAGTGCATTAATGAATAGGAATGGTTCAAAGAATGTTGTTGCAGGCATAAAAAATACTGGGTGTATCAGACGAAGGAACAGTCAAGCATGCATCACCTAAGATTTCATAAGGAATATAGATTAAACTGAGAGATTGAAGTGGCAAACCATGAATAATGCTTGCAGACTCTTGCAAAGCCCGAACAAGCTCCAAGCTCTCCACAAACTGCTTAATTGGATCCGACTCAGCATCCTTGATAGTATGTACCAGTAGTCGTTCAATGCGATTTTGAGCTGGAGTTATGCGGGTGTCAGTGAGAAATAATTTTACCTCCTATGATAAGTAGTTCAGCAAATTAAGAAAGAAGTTTAGGGAAGAGCACCTACACATTGTTCAGGTGTTGCATGCACTGATTGATCCTCATCGTCTATCTCTGTCAGTGGAGAACTTGAAGAGAATCTTGTCAGAGCCCCTGCACTAAGTTCCTGAAATGTCTTGCTATGGTCAACCTCCTCCTTGGTGAAGGGGCTATCCTTAGCAAGCAGCCGAGAACGTATCAGATTCATGGTTGTTTTGGTGTCAAAATCTGTCCAAAACTGTCGCTGACGCTCAATAAGTTGTACCAGTTCTGGTTTGCGCAGACCCCTATTCAACCGAGTTATGAGTATCTGGGGAACGGTGATGGAATGGGATTTAGTACGCAAGATCCTGCCTGGTGTATTTATTCATGGCAGCCATTGATGTCAAAGAACTAGGTGAACACTGATGGGCGAAGTGGACAAGCTGAATGTGTGACAGAACAGTGACTCCTCGAATGTTTTGAAATTTTTACCAACTTGAAGGTACTTAGGTAGCATTCTAATTTTCTGTCCACTGGTTTGTTTTCTCACCTGCATGCCATAAACCTGGTCAGGCTAATCTTATTTAACATATCCTAGTTTCAGTACTAGAGTCTTGTCTTTTACTATGCACACCTACACAGCCCGGCACCCCGCGCGTTAGCACTCCCACCCGGGAGCCGGGCAGGGAGGGCAGCGTAGCAGAGGAACTCAGACCACTGTAAGTAATTTCTATAGACTGAATCAATATAATTATACAAAGTGTGGATCAGAAGTATTCTGTTTAGTGTAATGGTTTACGCGGTAGTGCTCCCCGGCTGTGATCAACGTTGGATCTGACTGTCCCCGTAGGCTCTCCGTTTGAACCACTGTCGGCACAATAATAATATTAATAGTAATAAATTTCCATATGTTACGTTATTTTTTAGGTTTGTTTACGCTCGTACAAATTTAAAGGATAGGGCATAATAATAGAACCTCGTTCAGCGTTGTGGACCATACTAACTTACCCATGTCTACTGTCACAAGTGTTTGGAGTGAGGAGAAGAAATAAATTTAATATGAAAGACGGGGCCGTTTAACATCATTTCTATCGTAGTCTGCCATGTAATCGTGGTTGTCGTTTGGCGAGTAGAAATACCTGTACATGGTGACAGCTTCAAGCTGCGACCACCCTCCCCATGCAGCCACCATATCCACTGACCATCCTTTCACCTTTACTCGGTACTGACAACCCCCCCGCCGGAACGAGTGGGTACCGTACAGGTTCCATGACATTGATCCGATAGCTTGCATGTCTTGCGCAAGGGATCGACTGAGAACACCTACACTCTAGATATCAAAGTAAGCATTAGCATGTAAGTCGGGCAGGTAAACATACAATCGGCTTGTCTTGCATCACACCACCATACGCGTTGATCTGTAAAAACAAAGGGCCTGACTTCTTAACATTGGTCTTGTATATGGTTGCAAGGAGTGCGACGATACGCATAGGACAAAGCCGTGGATCGGAATCATTTGCGTGTAATCTCCAGAAGTGCCCAACACCACCTTGTGAAGTTTTCCGGGTCCCTAAAAGCCTGACATCAAAATATCGTCCTACGGGTGTTCACCAACCATTTACTTACGTTCTCCAGGTGTCTTATCGATGCTCTCAAATTGAAGGGAAAGAGTCTCATCGATCCGTAGCATTAACATCCAAGCAAAGAGATAGGCGGCCTAAAATAAAGTTAAGACTAGAATAGAGCCAAACAAAAGTAAGACTGACATATCGGACGATTCCCTGACGGCGCTGGGCCGTAGTCAATCCCGGACGAGCGACAAGATGGTAGTAAAGCTTGTGCATATCATCAACGGTCAGTGCACGCGCGGATTGCGAAACATCCCCAGACTTTGCTTTCTGCTTTTCAAGACCGGTCATGAACTCAACCACCTTCCGCGAGCGTGTGGGTAGACCTAGCCTAGAAATTACATTGGCCCAAGGCTTGAAACGGAAGTAATGGGATAGCTACCATTTTCCAGAAGAAGGATCCTGGCGCCATTCCATTAAGCTTTCATTAGGACGGACATGCCTGTACCATAATGTGAGTGCAGCACGACTCAAAACTGCCGTCGCATACTAAAAGAATCAAGAATATATCAGATAATCAGGTCCAGACAGTTAAAAGATTTACCTTTTTCCCCTCGAACCCATCCTTAACGGGGCCACACTTCTGTGTAATAAACGAAATGATGTCGTAGGGAGTCTGTGCAGTTACTGCCTTGGCATCCCAGTTCTTATTGCGAGCAAGATGATACAGGATGTAATTTTTAATGATTCTAAGATCCCAGCGGGGATTCAGAAAGCTGTTTCCAGAGTATATAGAGACCACAAACCGTATGTGCCCTGACGTGTCTTGTCCGTGATACTTGACATAGCTATCTTTGCAGCATACTTGGTTGTTTCGTCCATCTCATTGATGTCATCGAAGTCTTCCAAACATTCATTAATCATGTTGTTTATTGTTTCTGGCAAGAGCGAGTCGATATCTTCGAATTCGATTTCCATTCGCCGTTGTTCAATCTAAAAAAGTATTTGAGGACAAAAAAGAGCATAAACTCAAGGGACTTACCTCATCTTGAAGAATCTCCTGCTCAAAAAAACGCTGCTCAGAACTCATTGTAGCCGTCTGCGATGTAGTGGTTGAAGTCCGAAATATTTTTTAGTGAAATAGGAGCTCTGTCTCAGCGAGCCGCGGTCAATGCGTAAACACTCACGTCGATCGAATCAACTAGTATATATGTAGATATGCAGATACGTACATTTTGAACTAGCACTAATAGAAGTTCAGTTGAAGTTCAGAGCTTGAGCTAGTTCAGAAGGCGATTCTCGCGGCAACATCTGGTGGTCTCCAATTCATCAAGGCTTGAGAGGTCCAAGTAGCCTTCCAAGGTTGTCATTTCTACATACAAACATATCATGTTAGTCCACATAGAATGAAAAGATCAAAGCTTACAGTACTTGAACGAGTTTGGCGGCGAATACACGCAAATCACTTGAAGACTAGATCAGAATTTACATGCTGATTTATGTACAACTGCAGCCACAATCGGCACTAAGATAGTAAATAGCTCAACGCCAGATAAAGTCAATGTCCCCCATTTCCTTGAAACGCTTGAGCCATTCCTCGTTGTCTTTTGCGTTAATTTTTCGGTGTTTGTCTAGAGCATAAAATTATTAAACAGGGTCTTCGAATGCAAAGAATTAGACTCGGAAAGAAGTGAACAGGAATACAACGTACAAGAGGTCCGCGAAGTCTTGCAGGCATTCCTGAATCATTTTGTCAACAGTTTCGGGGAGAAGGGAATCAACGTCTTCAAACTTCATCTCCATCATTCGTTGAGCAATCTGAAAAAGACATTGAACAAAAGAAATGATGTAGGAAAACGGTGCTTACCTGCTCGTTGAGTGCTTCCTCATCCTCAATGTCACTGGTTTCTTTATCCAGGTTCATGGTTGAGAGGAAGCAAAGGTCGAAACCAGATTAAGGGGCTATCGTTAGTTTTTACAAAGTCGCAGTCGGGGTGGGAAGCCGCGTTGAATGTACGTACATTCGACTTTGTCTGCTACAAATTTAAGTACAACACTGTGCCGCGCACAATAGTTAGAGTCTCTGAGTTTCAAATAGACTTCTTACTCTCCTCTTCTAGTCTTGTCAGCATGACTACCAAGGTGCAAAAGTCAAAACTTACATCGTACAGGTAGTCTGGGTGACACATAGGCGCATGCGAATCACTTACATGGTTACACCGCATCAGAATTTACACGTCCAAATTTTGCGTACATATTTGCGTTGATTATTAGGGCTGTGATCCATGTACATAGATACACTAGTCAATGTCCCCAGTTTCCTCAAGGTGTTGGAGCCATTCCTCAGTCGCTCTGTTGTTACTTTTGACCCGTTTCTCAAGGGTGTGAATGAGATCTTTGAAGCGCATAGAACCGTTAGACCAAAAAACAAACAAATGTAAAAACAACTTACGAAAAATGCATAAGTGACTCAAAGGAGTCAAGTAGCCTACCACTGTGTGATTGTTGTTGAGGTCATCTCGGTGTCGACGCACCACGGACATCTCACACGTTTCGAACCCGCGGTCTCGGTTTGATGCATGGTGGCAGAGCGGCGGTGGATAGATGCGCCCAGCGTTGAGCTCAACACCTAGGCTTTGAATATCCTGATACTGGCGAGAACTAATGTAGTAAGTTAGCAGCGGAACATTGAGAGAGAAAAAGTTGAACACCACGAACTCAGACCATTGATAGTAATTGTCGCTTTGGACGTCAAACGCTGGCAGGAAATTTTTCGCCGAAAGATCCCATGCCTTTTCATCATAGTCACGGCAGTCGTCAGCTGTAGGGTCTTTTGCCGTGTGTTCATCAGAAATTTTGCTGTTGAAATCATACACCTGTGGGATCAAACAAGGAAGTTGGACGTGAGGGCGTCGAGCACGACGTGAGCGGTGTGCTGGCCGTTTGGGCATCGCGTTGAAGGTGGTTGTCAGCAAGAAGAATATAGCTACAAATAGCTAATCACACGGCGGACTAGAGAAAATACGGACCGACCTACCTTTCGTATCCCATGGGCCACGAAAACTTAGTATTCCATGGGATACGAAGTCAATGGGCAGCCCACTGAGAATCCTCGTATCCCAGGTATAGATGGATCCAGTGCGTGAGGCTGGGATACGAAGGAAAGGCGGACCGCAAGACGTTAGCCAAAAGAACCACTAGAAGACCGCGGAGTAACGTACCGCAACTTCTTCGAGACGCCGGGCTCTTTTAAGCCTCTAATAATCCCTTCCACGCAGATATCCTGATGGAAATTTCAGTCAAACGGGCCTTGATGCACCTCAGAAAGCAAAGAAGCAACGCGAAAGCAAACAAAAACAAAGACGGGCGAAGAGGCGGAGGCAAACGACGCGCTGTTTGTTGTTGCTGTACAAGCGCCCGGGGTCTTTATTGCACGTGCATAGGCGATCATGTCATCATATTTACGAGTACGTATCCCGGGGCATTCTAAAGGTTGCTTTGTACGAGCGTGTCCGATTTGGGTTTCAGTGAACACAGCACTGGGAGAAAAAGTCTCGGGGCGTATCATCTCCCCCTCACTAAATTTGAACTGTCCCCAGTTCATTGGGTAGTATGACTGGGTCTCTGCCTGATACGTTGGATTCTCGGGTCAATTATACTTGATCCTGCAATGTCCCTGCAACACAGAGGTTCATGGCTATGAGTAACACAACATGGGCCATCATCAATAACAAATTCTCTTCATGGATAAAAGGCAAGTCAGAATCGGACACTTGGTATCCAAATTCTCGACTTGTATTCATTCTTTCTTAAGTATACACTGTGTTGTATACCTTGTTCAGGAATATGATTAATTTCATAATCTAAGTTCAATCTTCGCTGTCACTGAAGCCATCCTCAAGGTTAAGTTCACCTCTGATTCCAGGCTCAATGATGGAATTGTCATTCTCATACACAACTTCACAGTTATCTTTGTCTGCTCTGGAGTTTGACTCAGTGAAACTAATGTCATTGTCACTGGGTTCAGGGCCCTTAGTGATATTTTCTAGTTCCGCTGGTGTAAGTCCAGTGAATGATGAAAGGTTTTTGGGTAGAGTGACTTTGTGTCTGGCATTATAAGGTCTAACACGGAATGGTGAGATCTTGTTCTGGAACACTGCTCCATTCATCTCTGCCACCACATAGGCTCCTCCCATTGTCTTTCTAATGATGATACAGGGGCCCCACCATCTAGGTTGCATCTTCGAGTTCAAGGACTTCTCAACTTGCGAGTTTCTCACAAGTACAAGGTCTCCCGGTCTAAAGTTGAAACTTTTAATAGTATGGGCATGCATCTTCTCATATCTAAGTGTGTTTCTTTTCTTCTCTTCATCTATGCTATTCATTATATCCTTTACATGATCAGAGTGCAAAGCTAAAGCTCTAGCTCTCAGGCCAATCAACTCAGTTGTACTAAGGATATGTCCCGGGATCTGCATGAGCCAAGTTGCTTGCCAAAGGGTAATACTGGATGTGCACCTGTCAGAGCAAAGAATGGTGAACAACCAAGTCTCTTTCTAACAGTAATTCTATCAGCCCACATTACTTCTGGTACATAGTAGGACCATCTCGATTGAATGCCATTGCAAGCCTTAAATAAAGCCTGCCTAACATCCCAATGAGGCCTTTCTATTTTTCCATTGCCTTGTGAGTTGTAGGGTGCTATCCTGATTCCTTTAATTCCATATCTCTCTGTCAAATATTGGACTGCTTTAACAAATGGAGGGCCATTGTCTGTGTAAATTACAGCAAGACATCCCCATCTGCATATGATCAATTCAAATAACCAGTCACCTATAGCTTTCCCTGTCTCTTTTGGGAGTGCCCTCCCTTCCATCATATATTATATTTTCCCCAGATTTTTTTCCACTGTAAAACAAGCAATTCTGCCTTGGAAAAAAAGCCTGGGAAAGTTTTGCCCTTTTCAGGCCTTGTTTCCACTGAAAAATGTGATATTTTGCAGTCAATATTTTCCCTGATATATTGGTGATTTTTCTGTAATTTTTTCCTTTGTAGTTTCTTTGTTACCTCCTTAGTAAAATAAATGGCCATAACAAAGAAATTGTCACTGAGGAAAGGCAAATTGCTAAAAACATTTCACGCACACAACAACTTCACCGACTACACCCTAGTACAATGAAATGTGGCCATATCCAACTGTAGCGCTGTCTGGCAGTCTACAGTGGTATCCCAGCTGTTTCCGGCACCGTTTGTCCAACGTTTTGCTAACCAACCTCTCCACCACACAACTAGTTATCCAAATCAGTAGTCGGAGTTTGCCTCTTCAACTTTAGGGCCCCATCACTATTTAGACTAGGTCTTGCAGTGCTGCCGCTGCTAGTACCAAGTGTTCCTTTAACAGGAACATCTGCAAACTGTGGAAGAACTGCTGACTTGTGCAGACCATGACTGTTTGCAGTCATCTCCACAATTCCTTGAAAATCAAAGTTTGCAGCTGTACCATTTGACCAAAGACATATCAATCCATCAACCACCACAAGAAGTGCTACTCCAAACACAATCCCATATATCAGACCCAGCTTTTCAGGGTGATATTGGTACTGAAAGCTATCTGGGACCACAGTAGCATTAACCCATGTTGTAGCTGTTCCTTCCCCAACCAATGCAAGGGTGGAATTACCAAGGAGACTTTGAAGTCCATCCGCAAGGTTGCTGACATCCGATGATAATGAGAGCAGGATTCCTGGACTGTCCTTGAGCTGCCCTGGCTCTGAGGTGATGGCTGCGAAGCTGGTCAAGTTGAATAGTGGGGTATCAAATGCTTGAATAGGGGAGAGCTCATTTCCACTTTTCAGGAAATACGTGAGGTTCCCATTGAGAACTTGGGCATACACACTGGAAATGCTGAGTAAGGCCATTGTAATGTTTGTTACATTGGATCCCAGGAATGTTTCCCTACTATCCCCCACATCTTTGTTAGGATTGAAGGAATCACTCCATTCAATAACATGGGTGGTCGATATCTGACCATTCTGAGAGAATGAAGTTGTTGCCTCATATATGTGGCACTCTGAAATACACAGTGAGCACCTTGAGGATGATAGTTGGACAGATTTAAGCTCGAGTCGTATTGTGGATATGTTGAGTTCTAACCTTCAATGTAATATAGGTCAAATGTAGGATCGTATGGAGGCCCAGATGAGGATAAATAATAAGTAAACTCCGGTTCTGGCACCTGTAGTGTTGTAAAAGGTGTTGTCACATTACTGCTGTTGAAAATTAAACCCGGCTCCTCTACTAAAAAAGGGAATTTCAAAAGGCTGCTGTTGGAGCTGGCGTTGTTGTTTGGCCAGATATCTTCCCTGGATAACGCAGTGCAGTTGAGGGCAGGGGCAGCATAAGAGAAACTATATTTGCATGAAATTCCGCACCCTGCTGGAGTGTCCCATGTTGGAGCACTACCAGATAATAACGCCTGTCCTAGCAACCGAGTTCAGCGTTGTGATGGACTCAGGAATATCAAGACTCCAGCTTCTGTCCCATTCAAAGTATTTATATAACCTTCATAAACCGATGATGAGGTTGGAGTGATTGTATTTAAGTCAATGGTTTGGATTTCGAGGAGAGCGGATTGTGCAGGGCTTGACACAATAGTCAGTGACCCAGGCACAAAAATCGAAGTGACAGCAATAGCCTGACTCGGAGCCATCCCAGCAAGAATGACCCACTCTAATACTTGGCGGAGATGCCCTGATTTCACCAGGATTTTCAGGGTGGTGAGGAAACCGGGTGAGGAGGTAACAAGACTGACAAGTCCTACAGAATAAGTGCCAGAGCAAAGGCGATATAGGGCCTGCAAAGAGTGAATTATTTTACAAATGCAAAAATGAAAGTTGATCTAACCATACCAATTGTGAAAGACATGTTTTTAGAGATGTAAACAATACAAGTGCTACTGTAGTTGGAAAGATGTTCTGCAGCAATGACACTGAGGATTGCTTTGTATGGTCACCTGTTAGGGTCCCCTCAATTTTGGAAAACACAATATGGTTTATTGCAGCAACCACTCCTGCGCTGTTGAGAGGGGAGCTTCACGCCAAGGAGTTCCGCCCCCCGCTGTTCGGCTTCTAAGCTGGATGGTACGTGTTTCGGTATACCCTCAAAGGGGGTTCTGATATTTCTCCTTGATTAGTCTATTTATCATTTCTATTCATTTATCTGAGTGCCTTGTATTCACTTAGCAGTTTCGTGTCGTTTACTTATATTCAGAGTATGATATCTCAGTCCCTCAGTTGTTTGTACTCAAGTATGCTTCTGAGGGTAAGTTACTTTATTTATGTATCTGTGCCAAATCTCGTACTTACGACTATTTTAGTAGCCAGTACTTAACGTTTCACAGGTAATTATTCAATCCAGTTGTTTGTACTCAAGTACGCTTCTGAGGTAGCCAGTACTTAACGTTTCACAGGTTATGGGCCCCACCTATCACTGTTAAACATATGAATTCCCACCTTTGAATAAACAACTGATTTTGCGATGGCCAGTAACGGAGCGATACCGCCCCTTTATGTAAGGATTTAGGCGGAATCCTTTGAGCGCGGGTTACAAACCTGGAAACCAAGGTGCGGATACGCTCCGTACTACCGTCGTTCAGCCGAACTGGGAAAGTTGGTTTGAGATGTGAAAGGATGTGAGTGTAGAACGGTTCCGAAGTGCCTATGGGATGTAAGACTCGTGTCGGGATCGTCCAAGGGACTAATGTAAGGACGGCAGGTCCGTACAGGCAATAGAATGAACTCGGCGAGTAAGCCTAAGAGTAGATGAGTTTCTGACTCGAAGGGTAGGACCCACTAAGTGCAAGCGGCTTTGATAGCAATATGAGCGGAAGCGGAAGGTCAAGCGGTAGCTGACCTGATGCAGCGCAAACAGAGCGGAACCAAATAGATGATAGTAGATTGCAGAGGTTGTGAAAACAATGGAGTGAAGAAACAGAGTTAAAGAAACAGATAAAGCGAGAAACCGGAACACACAAGAGCACACGAGTCAAGGGGTTAAGCAATATTTCCAATCTACTGTACTTGACATGGTACGGAACTATTTAAAGGGTACTCGAGGACCGGAGTAGCAATAGGTAATAATCCAAGAGTAGAAAAGACAAGAATAGCCAAAAGAAGTACAAGGGATGAAAGACAATGATGGACATAAGCGGAAGCGGCGGGATGAGCATAAAGCATATGTATGATTGTAAGAATGATGGAGAATGGATTGGCGGGATCATAGAAAGTGTACGGTGAAGGAAATAGTAAGACAGAAGCAAAGCGGAAGTGTATTAGAACCGGAAATGCGGTGGGAGCGGATTATGTAACTGTAAGCGGGAAACGTCGGCAGTCGGTATATGCCTAGGGCATGACACTTTACCTGATATTCCTGAAGACCAAAAGTTCGACAGAATCAGACTAGCCTGGGCGCCAATCGAGAGAAAAATCAAGATAGCATTGAAGGGACAGGGGCTTATTGGATACGTAGACGGTACCATTACTATCCCCCCCATCATCCCACAACCTCTGAATGCTACAGCTGTAACACTGACTCCAGTATATTCCACGAACCCATCTAGGGATGAATGGATGTTTCGCAATGACCGAGCGAGAGGAATGATAGAGGTGTATGTCCTGGACTTGCCGTCGCTTGTTCCTACCATTGACAAGATGAATGCTTACGAGGTTTTCAAGGCATTGACAAATGAGTTTGGGAAGTCGGATGAGATGAGGAAGATCTTGTCTAACCGATGCCTCAGGAACCACGTCTTCCGTGACCACAAACCTATTGATACCTTCTTCAAGATGTTCAGAGAACTGAGGAGGGAAGCTATCGAGGGTGGAAATGATGTCTCAGATTTGATCTTCAAGGACGTGATCTTGGCAGCTTTTCCAACCCCATCTTTCAATACCATTATACAGAACATAACGGCAAATCCCATGTTCTATCTTACGTCTGCCTCAGTGATACAGCAAATAGTTTTCCAGTACTCTCGAACCGAGACTTGATCTGATGTGGCTGTATCGGGAAATAGGCTGCTGCAAGCTAATGTTGCTCTACAAAACAGAATTGAGCACCTTGAACATCAACTGGCTGCTGTGACAGTAGGTGGTTCAGGAGGGAAGGGGAACGGAAATGGAAGGAAGTGTACAAACCCCAGCTGCTTGAGGGAGGGGCATATAGCAGAAGAATGCTTCAGGAAAGGTGGAGGAAAAGAAGGCCAATATCCTCCATGGTGGAAGGGGAAGAAGGATAACACTCCCTTGGCTGCAAATACCGCGGTATCCACGAACATGTCTGTCTCGGTGGGGGAGTTCAAAACCCAGCATTATGCCGGTTACAGCGCATCAATGTCAGTGTCGGATCCCACAGACGAGACATTTGCTGACTCGGGTGCATCAGACCACTTCTTTAGAAAGAGATCCGACTTCCTCACCTATACACCATGCTCACGCTTGAGCAGATCATCAGAAGCTTTGACAACGTTGAAGATAGTGGGCTATGGGAAGGCTCAGAATTTCTTCATACATGAAGGGAAAATACTCACGATTACCTTTGAGGAGGCATTCCACTCCCCATCTGTGACATCTGTTCATGAGAATGTCGTGCTTGCCATAATGGAGCGTACGGCGCAGACAAACATGTTGGGGCGTGTCGACGGAATTAAGAACCAGTGGAGGGATTGTTGTCATGTTCGGCGAGGTAACAAAGATCCCCTCTTGTATATGCGGGTAGCGTCTACCGACCAGTCCATCGAATGCTTTAAGTATCGCGTTCTCCAAGGGCTGGATAATACTATGAAAACGAGACTCGGGGGGGGGGGATAAGTTTACTCACCATTGCAGTAGCGGGGTCCGGTGGAGACACTTAAAATGAGAAAACGCAGAGCATACGGGTGTTGACTACCAGAAACAAGCAAAAGTTAGTATACAAGCCGAAGAAAGGTCAAATCAATGCCTAACGTTCACGAAGGCTACCAGAAGCGGAAGTTAGTATACGAGCCGATAAATTGTCAAAAAAGTGCCTACGTTCACAAAACAAGCCTAAGTTAATACAAGCTGCAGGACCTACAGCCGCAATGGGTCGTCTGTTAAGAACGATGCCACTTTATTGATAAGGAAAAAACTCACTTGGGTGGGTTCCAGTTCAGCGCAAAGTCAGGTCTACAACGTCAAGTTGAGCCGTGACTGTGTGTTGATACTCTGGTTGACGTAAAGTCGTCCAAGAGAAGAACATTGAAGTATTGCAGCGTCACGCTGAATACCTGGGTTTTTGAATCAGCGTCACGTCAAGTTGAACGCTGGGAGGTCGGGAGATCTTCTAGAGGGAGGGCGCTGAGAGGAGTGGCAAGTGCGGGGAATAAGGAAGGTGGAAGTTAGAAGAAATATGTACCTTATAGCCTTCTTGCCTTGAGGCAGGTTCACGTGAAATGAGTTTAAGTCATGAAGCGCCCAAAGTGACTCGGGCTAGTCTTGAAGCGCCCAAAGTGTCCCAAGCGCTCAGGAGCGCCCGGAATTGTACAGGTGACTGAGCGTCATCTGACTTTCATCTTTACAACCACCACCACCGTTCATCCCCCACCCTCAACCCGCCCTCAACTTGCCCCAACGTCTTCGACACCATCACTATCCAATTGATTTGGAAGCAACGTGGATACTTGGTGTGAACTTGATGTTCAACCCAGTTATTTGCTTGTGGCTGAACTAGACGTTCAGCCGCATTGCGACATTTTCAAACAAGGTATTTTTCCTGGTGAGCACACTGTTTCGTCCTCGCCTTTTATCCATTGTTCTAACTATTTCCTTATTCCTTTTACAATTTCCTTTTACGATTGTCGGGTCAGTGGGATATAACTTTGTACGTCGTCGATGTCTTTTTATGGGCCGATTTCTGACCTGTCTCTACCTAGACCTCTGTATTGCGACATTTTGACTGGAGACCTACCACTTGGTGAGTGCACACTTTGTTTTCTCTTTGTGTCCAACACCGCTCTGACAACTTCCTTTTTTCCATTTTCCTCTGTATTCTGACCTTTGATATTTAATGGCCTGTGTGTACGCCTTTTGTTATGCGTCCGGCAACAACTTGATGGCTTGGTTTAGGCCACAGAACTTACCCTCTTGGTGAGTTCATGCTTATTTTTATTTTCGTGTGCGATAACAATCTGATGACTTCCCTTTATTCCCCTTTCCGGTATTTTGACTTTCGGTATTCCGCAGAACTTGCTAATGCACCAAGACCGCTCGCCATCACCATCAAGTTGATCTCAATGCCAGCACTTGGGTGCGTGCAAGAACTTGATGTTCTTGCACGCACATGTTGGTATGAGTTTGATACTCAGGCCGCCTGAACTCGATGTTCAGTCTCAGTCCCAGTTGAAGAACTGCCTCGTTTATTGTAGGTGAGTTTTTTGGTACTATTCCTTTCTTGTGCAATACTAAGACTTACCAGACTCTTCAGCTTATCGATCTTACACTTATCGGCTTATCGATTCACAAATTTACAGCAAAATCGGATCGTTAAAGTACAGGGTTATCCTTGATTTTTATTTATTTTAGCTGATGCGTTTTCTCTCCAGTCACCTTTTCCCCTTCTCCTTTCACGTTTTTCTGCCTTCCTCCCATCCCAACTTGCCATGCCTCTCTGCCCTGCTGATTGTGGAAGGTGGTTTGACTTCGATCGTGGTCTAAACAGTCACCTTAACCAATCAAGGTCATGCGCATGGTATCGCAGCGCCCAGAAGTTGGCCGCCATCAATAATTTTACTGCTCAACTTGATCAGGAAGATTTAGGTGAAGACTTCATGGCAAGGGAGATTGTCATGCCCTAGGCATATACAGACTGCCAACATTTCCCGCTTACCATTACATAACCTGCTTCCGCCGCATTTCCGGTTCCGATACACTTCCACTTTGCTTCCGTTTTACTTGTTCCTTCACTGTACACTTTCTATGATCCCGTCGATCCATTCTCCACCATTCTTACAATCATACATATGCTTTATGCTCATCCCGCCGCTTCCGCTTATGTTCATTGTTGTCTTTCATCCCTTGTACTTCTTTTGGCTATTCTTGTCTTTTCTACTCTCAGATTATTACCTATCGCTACTCCGGTCCTTGAGTACCCTTTATATAGTTCTGTACCATGTCAAGTACAGTAGATTGGAAATATTGCTTAACCCCTTGACTCGTGTGCTCTTGTGTGTTCTGGTTTCTCGCTTTATCTGTTTCTTTAACTCTGTTTCTTCACTCCATTGTTTTCACAACCTCTGCAATCTACTATCATCTATTTGGTTCCACTCTGTTTGCGTCGCATCAGGTCAGCTACCGCTTGACCTTCCGCTTCCGCTCATATCGCTATCAAAGCCGCTTGCACTTAGTGGGTCCTACCCTTCGAGTCGGAAACTCATCTACTCTTAGGCTTACTTGCCGAGTTCATTCTATCGCCTGTACGGACCTGCCATCCTTACATTAGTCCCTTGGACGATCCCGACACGAGTCTTACATCCCATAGGCACTTCGGAACCGTTCTACACTCACATCCTTTCACATCTCAAACCAACTTTCCCAGTTCGGCTGAACAACGGTAGTACGGAGCGTATCTGCACTTTGGTTTCCAGGTTTGTAACCCGCGCTCGAAGGATTCCGCCTAGATCCTTACAGAGATCCACGGTGCTGACCCACCTGCCGAGATCAGTAATGGTGAGGCGGGAGAGCTCCTTCAAGAGATCGAAGAAGAGCATGATATCTTTTATTTCATTCCACTAGAGGAACCTCCACTTGGACAAGCTGGTCCTGGACCGTCAACCCAAGCCCATAGAGACAGTCTAGCTACTCGTCAACTTGGGGCAAAAGTACAGACGTTTGAAGCAGAGGACCTGAAGTTGTTTGAGGTCGAGCACCCCACTGCCGGTGCATGTATTCGCATGGACGAGTCATTGTACGAGCGATGGCGTGCCTCCCATGACTTTTCCAATGATTCTCCGATGGATGGTAGCAGCGATAAGCCCAATATATACACTCCTTTCGCTTCTGAAATGGACTGGCGAATTGCGGACTGGGTGGTCAAGGACAATATTGGACATAGCTCGCTGAATCGGCTCCTTGCGGTGCCTAGGGTGAGTGGCTTGATCTTTTTACCTATGAATTCCTCTGATAGTTTTTCTCAGGCTGTAGAGAAGCTAGGGTTATCTTACAAGAATATTGCTGGACTACACAAATATGTTGATTCAATACGTCCCCGGGCAGGCAAGTGGAACGTCCGTCGTTTGGCTTTCGTTGATCATCCAGATGAAGAGTTCATTCTCCGCCATTGTGATGTTGTCGAGGTCATTAGGAGCCTCTGGGGTGACCCATCGCTAGCAAAACATCTGGTCTATCGCCCAAAGTCCATTTTCCAGGACAAGGACAACAAGCAGCGCACATATTCGGAGATGTGGACAGGTAAATGGTGGCAATTCACCCAGGTGCGTTTAAATACTTTGGTCATCTACCTTTATTTACTTTTCTTAGGACAAACTTCCAAAAGGGTCTACTGTAGCCCCGCTCATTGTCGCAACAGACAAAACCCAGCTCACTCAATTTTCCGGCAGCAAACAGGCTTATCCTGTTTATCTGACTCTAGGCAACATTCCCCGGGCTCTTCGACGCAAACCGTCACAGCAAGCTTGCGTCCTCCTTGCTTACCTGCCAGTCGAGAAGCTTAACAAGGATAAGCTTATCCAACGCAAAGCTATGGGACACTATCATCGTTTGTTCCACGAAGCTATGAGGCAAGTTATGGCTCCCCTCATCACAGCTGGGAAAGAGGGTGTTGAGATGGCAAGTGCTGATGGTGAAGTTTGACGCATCCATCCTATCCTTGCAAGTTATGTTGCAGACTTTCCTGAGCAGTGCTTAGTAGCCTGCTGCAAATATGGTACTTGTCCAAAGTGTCATGTTACATCTGACAAATTAGGCGAGAAGGGACCATTTGAGTCCAGAATGCAGGCGTGGACATTGGGTGTGATGAAAGAGGCACGCGAATCAACCACATCAGGAGCTCAGTACTTCGAGTCCTGTATGAACAAGGATGTCTCTGGATATGTGTACCGCCCCTTCTGGGATGAACTCCCTTACACCGATATTAATCTCAGCATTACCCCTGATGTCCTCCATCAGCTTTATCAGGGTGTCCTCTCACATATTGTTACATGGTGTCAGAAGATCCTTACCAAAGAGGAACTTGATCGTCGCCTTTGCTCTCTTCCCCCATCCTATGGTGTCCGCCACTTCAAAAATGGCATCTCTGCTTTGTCCCAGATTTCTGGGTCTGAACAAAAAAACATGGCAAAAATTCTTCTAGGGTGTCTGGTCGGTTCAGATATGCCAAAGCCAGCGTTGACCGCTGTTTGTGCTCTCCTAGATTTCATCTATCTTGCTCAATACACGCTTCATGATGACACTACCCTATCTTACATGGAGACTGCTGTTCATACTTGGCACAAGCATAAGGATTGCTTTGTTGCTTTGGAGATTTGTGAGCACCTCAACATCCCAAAACTGCATTCTCTTCTTCATTACATTCAATCCATCCGGTTTTTTGGAACCACAGACAATTACAACACGGAAATGTTTGAATGCTTACATATCGACTTTGCTAAAAAAGGTTGGAGAGCATCCAATAAATGCGACGAGTTCCCTCAAATGACACGTTGGCTATCACGGCAAGAGAATGTACAATCTTTTAATCGCAAACTTTCGTGGATTTTGGAACAACAGTCTCTTAATGCAACAGCTTCTTCCACTACCTCCCCCCATCTAAAACGCCTTCACTTCCATCATCCATTCTCCTTCCCAAATTCCCCACTGCTCCTAACAAGCTCCTTGAGAACATTGAAGAAACCCATCGTGTTCCATTAGTCAGCCACGGGTCACGAGTCAGGCCTTTTAGGCCACAAGTACTTGCGCTCCGGATCCAAGTATACTTGGATCCGGACTCGTGGACATCTCTAGTGGCCGCTGGAAACTCCCGGCAACCTGTACTGGAGCCAAGTGGAATTAATCCACCGCCCCCACCACCTCGTGGGCCAGGCACTCCAGAGTATGCATCTCCAGAATCTCCGGGACAACCCAATCCACATAACCATGGAAGTATGAGGAATATGCAGACCTCAGGAGTAACCAGCAGTAGGAACAGACCCCAATTTAATGATACAAGAGCGGTAGGTCAAGAAGGTGAGTCATGGGAAGAGGAGATAGGAACAACAGAGGTGGAATTTAATTCCACTTACATTGGGTATGGTGGGAGAATGCCAAGAACGCCCCTATGGGTCAACCCTTACATCAATGCTCAAGCTGGACCTGGGCCATCAACACTACAATTCAGGAATAGTTATCCTAATATTCCTAGCAAAGGAAAAAATATTGTGAGAAACACTCAAACAATGCAAAGTAGTGGTGGTGGTGGGCCTCCTGATCAACACAATGATCCTCCAAGTGGGAACTATGGAGATTCAGGGGATGAGGGCCAGAACCGAGAGGGTGTGATGATACGGATACGGATCTCCTTTGCCACCAACGTAGTTAGATTTATTTAATAGCGAGTTCACTAGGCAATGGGATTGGGCCTAGGGGTTGTTATGTATTTAATGACTACAAATGGAATAAATGTTATGGGCGTAGATATTACTGGAAAGGCTTCAGTAATCTTCAGGGTTGCTGGTATTAATTTCATGTAAATACTACTGGTAAGGCTTCAGTAATATTATAGGTTCCGGGTCTTCACTATATTGGGATTGGACGTCAATATAGGCTTCGAACTATTCACTTAATTGGTATGTACTCAATAGGTAACTAGTTAGGAAAATATATACTCAAGGTTAATCACTCAAGTAAGGTTCAGATGTAATCAAAGTGTAATTCTCGTAGTGGTGGTTACAGAATAAGAAGTCTAGCATCCCGAAATCAAATAACCCACCTTTTATAGAGTTTCGGTAGGTCTCGGTTCCGCATATGACTCGTTACACATACTATCTACTTACTACTACTTACAGCTACCTACGGTACCGGTAAAATGACTTGACTTGACTAGACTTGACTACCGATGACTAGTCATGTGTAGATATGACTCGAGTGCAATGCTCGAGTCATTATTATAATTATGCGGGAGGGATTCCCATCCCGAAAATACCTTCTTAACATGTCAACTAGCCATCAGGATCTGGTTGATTGGCTTATTGATCAGTTGATAGACTTATTGATTGATGCCGATCCGTCCGATCATTTACTTTACAACAAGCGCTATCGAGCGCTTGTTCCCCTCAACATGCTTCCTGACAGAGGGTCACTTACCCGACCATAATAATCCTTCTAATTTTGAGAATGGGGAAAATCATAATGGAGGGGAAAGAAGAGGTCAAAATAATGGACCTCCCAATGGACCTCCAGGAGGACCCCCAGGAGGTTATTATGGCTATGGAAGGGATGGGCGTGATGGACGTGATGGGAGAGATGGGAGAGATGCACGTGAAATTGAAAATGAGCAAAGGCGAAGAGAGAGCGAGAGAGATAGAGAGCTCACGCGTACACTCAATTATGAGTCAAAACTTGATATTGCAAAGCCAGAACAATTTTTGGGTACTAACTGTACAAGATGGAGGCCATTTGTGGATAAGTGCTTGACAATGTTCAAGGCAAAACCCACAATATATGCTGCTGATAAATCTAAAGTAATGTTTGCAACTTCCTACCTTATTGATTCTGCGTATACATATTACCAGAATTTAATGCGGTGGGAGGAACAAGGTAACAATGTACCAGAGCTTTTATTCTGGGATCATTTTGTATTAGCCTTTAGCAAACGATTTGGTTTATATGATGAGGTATTAATGGCACAATCCAAATTGGACAAAACATACCAACAAGCAAATGAACCTTTTGGAGACTACATCATACGGTTTGAAGAGTTCAGCACTAAATGTGAATACAATGATGCTGCCATGAGGTTCCGCTGAATAAAGCAGATTAGATCAGATCTTTGTGAGAAATTGACTGTTGAAACTAGATTACCGCTTATGAGTCGTATCTAATCAGTAATGTGAGTCGACTAGACGCACTTGCTATACGATCGATGAACTGTCGATATATGCTATGTTGAAACTCACCCTCAAACACTAGACGCAGCCTCTACGCAGGTTCGTATAGATGTAGTCAATTATGCCATTTGCTATTAGTCTTATGATACATAGCTTGTACGCTGCCTTGCAGTACCTATGAACATTACCTATAGAATTACCATACGGACTCCATCTTCTAGGGTACATTATGCACATGTATATGCACTATGTTTAGCAGTACGACTCAAGTAGACTCATACATTGTTATAGGGTTTATTATATTCTGTAGTATAAATACTGTAGATATTTTCCTGTAACAATAACCAAGAATCCTACTATTCGTCTGGACACTTGTTCTGCTCTCAACAAGCACTCTTACAACTCCTGTAACATCCTTACACTCTCAGGTGAGTATGCTGTCGACCTTGTGTTGACTGACCGCTGTTTCTACATTGACCAACAGGAGTGGAGGTCTACCCAACACTTATGAAGAACTGACAGACCACTTAATGGCAGTTGACAACATTAGAGAATCCTTTACTGATATGGGTCTATCTGTGGGATTGACCTCTCAAGGAAGGGATGATCAAATGGTAAGTACTAACTCTAGTCAGGGGTCAGAATCTCAGAATCTCAGACTTAACCCTGGGAACCATGGTGGCAGTTATCAGAAGGATAACCAGGATACTGGACGGCAGGCAATGTCAGAAGAGGTAAGTAAGAGTGGAGAAATGAATGATGACATGGCAGTAAAGGGGGTGAAAGAAGAGCTGAAACCCAGAAGTGAATATCCTAGGGTTCCGACTGAGGTGTGGAATCAGCGTTGGAAAGATGGTGTTTGTGCACTGTGTGAAAGTCATGAACATAGATATTCAGACCATTTCAATGATCTCAGAAGTGGAAAGAACAAAGGAGCTATTGGCAGAGCAGCATTCATTGATTATGATAATGATCACCAAGATCCTGAAGATTTATTTGTGGAAATTGAGGGGTTTGACCACCCAATTCATATTTCTGATCCTGTATTGGATGGGCCATTGGGGGGAAACTGCAACTATGAAGGGTCAGGAACCTGAATACCAATTTGGCAGAGCTTCAGGAGCTGACAAGTCAGAATGGTGATACACCCAAAACCCTTTTGGCCCTAGAATACTGTTTTTTTTTTGGCATTTCTGCAGTGTACATAGTATCTGGAAGTCATTGGGAGTGCTACCCATGATCTCTAGTTACTGAAACCCACCCTCAAACCCTGTAGTCTCATATGTATCTGTCTTGTCTCTACAATTCACATATCCAGAAGGATTGATCAGTATGCAGTGCTCCATCTGATAAAGCATGCAAGAGACTATGGTCTGGACCTTGTGTATCAATGTGTTTCGCTTGAATCCAATGTAATACAAGCTCCTCCAACCTCTATTTGCTCAGAATTGTGATATATGTACTTCTCACTATATGTTAATTCATCCCCTGCTTGACAACTCTGAAAGAAAAGGAGTTTGTTATGTATATTTGGTTCCCTGAGGTCTATTCAATGGAAATACACTAGAAGCACTCCCAGTAATATTTGTAGCATTTGTGCAGCACCACTTCACGAGTTATGAAGGCTGTATCCATTACTACTTATAATATTGGGATTAGAAGAGAACCTGTTTAGAAAGGTGTCACGCATGCGAAATATGATTGCGGCGGCATTTGGAGAACTCAATAGATATACTAGAGAGTCCAAATCCGAAGTCCCGAGTCGTGCCGATGTCCGGAAGTGGTTGAAATACGGAGATCTTGCTATAACTCCGAAATTAGGTCACTATTTGTTTAAGCCGAACATGAGCTAAAACCGCCGTTCCCCTGCATCCTCTGTGGTACTTTCGAGATAGGACAGTGTCCCTAGACCCTCTAGCATCGCTATAACCGAGTACAAGCATTTATAGAAGCTTGTTGTCCCTTCCCAAGTACAGGGAAGAGTGATAATCTCCAATTTCGGAGTGTTGATTTGAAATTTGAATTGAAATATAATAGAAACATGAAACTCGGCTCGTTAGAAGCTAGAGAGCGGTTTGACACACCCTTAAGTGGTCTGTGCACACTACACAGCCGCGCTCCTGCTCTAGCCCAGATTGATAGTTGATCCCCAGGTTTAGATTCCCCCTCACATTAGAGGCAGGGATTTCCTCCTCACTTCACACAGTTGTATTATTAGTTTTGTTTGTTTTGTTTCAAGTTTAGTAAAGTTCAGTCCAGTAAAGTATTGTAGTTAGGCTGCAGTCAGAACTCTGTCTGGGTAGACAACCTCTGGTCAGTGCTTTCTTGTATTATATAGCCTTCCGCCTCTCCCCCCCCTTTTACCTTAGTTCTTGCATTCACCTTTCATTTCAAAGTTCAACTCTTTGTAATTTCACATCCCCCCTCTGAACTTAGAGTCTTTATTATAGTTTAGTGGTAGGTGTTGATGGTTTGGCTGTTTATGGGCCATTTCTCACACTTTCCGCTTAGCCACAGTAACGCCCTCTCAATGGTACTAATGATCCTAAATTATTGAGAGCCAATTGTGGAAAAAACAAGTTGGATATGTACAGAACACGAAGAGAAAAGACTAATAAGGCCAAATATTAGAGAGGAGGTTCTAGAGAAAATAAAAGGAAAAAGAGTAAAGACAGAGCAAGGAATTGTAGTAGAAGCAAAGGAGACTAGGCTAAGCCGGGGAAGGAGAAGAGGAATGGACCATATTTAAACAAATGAAAGCTTTACCGGGAGGCTAAGAACCTTTAAATATATTTGTTCCCAAGGAGTATGAGGAGACAGGAGGTTGCAAAAGAAATAGCAGTTGCAGCAATTGAAATTCACAAATCTTGTTATTGGTTCACATGCTCGCAGTGTCATTACAGAATGTTTTATTACAATCTCATGACATAGCAGGTGATTTTGTCCCAACAATGATCTCAATTGTTGTTGTAAAGGGGGAAAATTCAGATACAAGCTACGCTCATCCTCCAAATGTGGGGACAAAAGCACACCAGAGGGTAGAGATGGGTAAAGCCCTGGGTCAACAACCCGATGGAGTCTCATTCCATAAAACTAGGTACTTATATACTATACAATTGTATACTACACTACATAAGGGAATTGACTTGCTTTAAGTCCAGGCAAGTCATGTAAAGTCATTATGAGTCATTTAGAATCATTGCACAGTCAATGACTCAATGCACAGTAACTATGTACTACAAATGAGTCAATGCAATATTGACACACTATGACTCCAGTCCATATGAGTCAGTCCAGGTTTGTACACGGAGGCACTTGCAAATATTCCAATCCAAATTCCTACATCAATGGCACCAAGCTTTTTGAATTTATTCATAGGTGCACAGTAGAGAAAAACATGAAACCAGGTGCAGGAACCAAATAACATGCATCAAAGCCAAAGACAAGATAAAATCACATAACATATACCAGAGCAAGAAAGAAATAACAAGGAAAAAATAATTGATGCTGTAAACAGAACATTAGCGCTGTATCATTTGCATTTGATAATTGATTGCCAGACATTAAGTAAATTTGATGAAAGGCTCAGAATCAAGGACTTCGAGGGCTCAGTCTTTGGAAGGGGGAGCTTCTGTAAGGTATTGAACAACCTAGCAGATCTCCTGGTCATATTAAAATCATAACTATTATTACTTGGCACTCAAAATGACTCGGAATGACTAGACCTGCTGATCATGTGACTATGACTTGCCAGAACATGCGGGTATATTCAAATGAGTTACATTGAGTCATTGAGGCTGTACTTATTTAGAATGGCTTACTCATGCAAACCATGGTTTGCCTTGAGGCTAACACATGTACTATATATTTAATTACTTAATGATTTCCCATGTAAAAGACTATAAAAGGTGGGGAATTGTAAGTGCCCTGACTCTTAATGCCTCAGACCATGAGCAAGATCTCGTTCTATTAGAGAAATAGACCGAAACGAGTATGTGGAACGAGGATAAGAGTAGACTAATTATGTAATATCGGCGCTAACGGCAATGAACGTGCCATAGGCGTTACACATGCCCCCTAGATTGACCCCACAGGTCCATCTTACCCAAAAAAAAACAAAAGAGAAAGATGGAAAAGGGAAAACATAACAAAGAGAAACATACAGTCATCTAATAGGTAACGTACGATGTAGTATGCTGGCAATTTCCATAAGTGCAGAAGAAGAGAAAGTGTCCTGTGAAAATTGCCGGATTCTCTGGATGCTGACACTAAGTCCAGATTGAGATGGTGGTGGCACATTGGAGACAGTAGATCTCCAGCGCCATGAATGGGAGCACAAATATGGTGATGGGGAGTTTCAGTGGGTGAGGGTGATGGCATGAGTGTACCAGATTGGGATGGGCAACGACTTGAACGAAGCAAGAGCGAACCAAACGCACCATACACATTGTGTTTGACACGTTTACGAAGGCCTGTTGGTGGAACAGCAGTCACAGGGGCAATATAAGGCACAGGTGTACACTCGGTTGGAGTGTTTGAGAGATGAACACAAGCTGGCGGTGTGCCAGCTGGGTGTTCGAGCCCCATGACATGTTCATCCATGAATACTTCGAGTTTCCGGCCTGCTTTCCGCAGTTCAGCCACCTCCCGTGCAAACTCTGAGGTTGGTTGGAGTCAAAATGAAGGGGAAGTGGGTTTGGAGGGTGAAACCAATGTCAGAGCATGTGGAGATGATTTCAATGCGTTCAATGCGTTCGAAGCGAGCGTGGGAGTCGGTGATGAGGCAGTAGGAGCGGTCAAAGGTGATGGAGAACTTGGAGCAGGAGGTGGTGTTTGAGATTTGGACAGTTCCATCCCAAACTCTTCTCCCAGTCTCTTAATAGACTCTATCATCTGAAAACAGACCTCTGCCTGGAAACCTTCTTCCTTCACTGCCCAGCAACATCTTAATGTTGAATCCTGCACCACTGCCTCTGCCAAATCCCTACCAGCCACTGAAAGATCATGTTGTTC
This sequence comes from Rhodocollybia butyracea, assembly GCA_015501585.1. Lineage (NCBI taxonomy): Eukaryota > Fungi > Basidiomycota > Agaricomycetes > Agaricales > Omphalotaceae > Rhodocollybia > Rhodocollybia butyracea. Next base: position 26,656 of record JADNRY010000561.1, read on the forward strand.
CCAGAGCTGCTTAAAGTTGACTAGCAGCTGTTGAATTCCCTGGGAGGAGAAGTCCAGGATCCCAGAGATGTGTGAGAGAGGATCATGAGGGAACATGGAAAGGATTTGAGAAAGAAAAGAGTAAGCCAGAGCCATGACAGAGTCATGGCTTGAGTTGTGCTGTTGTGTGGTCATATTGCTGTAATAGTCCTATTCAGGACAAGTTTGCTCAAAAAAGTGTAAGTGCCCTGACTCTTAATGCCTCAGACCATGAGCAAGATCTCGTTCTATTAGAGAAATAGACCGAAACGAGTATGTGGAACGAGGATAAGAGTAGACTAATTATGTAATATCGGCGCTAACAGCAATGAACGTGCCATAGGCGTTACAGGAATTACCCATACAACCTTTTTCTTTAGTCTCTATATTTTGTAACCCAGACATACAAGAATTACACTTGTTATCTCGATTCTTTGTGTGAACAACACCTGAGGAATTATCTACTGAGTGAATACAGCAAGACTCACTTTAATATCAAGGATATTGAAGGTACGTATTCCCGACGCTTATTGTCACCAATACCCATATAGTGCACACCAACTCTATACAAAGATACCCCCAAAACACCGTAATGTTTAGGTTCTTGTAAGCATTATCTACCGAGCAGCCCCCAAATCTGTTAGATCGGAAGTATTAGCTAAATACAACTGGTTAACAAGCCTCTTTGTTTGAGACTTGACACAGAGACATGTCCTTTGATGAGCAGTTACAAGCTTCTCTGCCCTCAGTTGCGGGGTAGAGGGGAGATGAGAACGACAGAGAGGTTGAACCAGGAACTCAACACCTCGACGGCATCAACACAACTGATGCCAGAGACAGCTCCGTGATCTCCGAGACTCTAAAGGTACCCGATCAGAGCCTGGTACTGCAGCCACAACAACTTCGCCATTCATCCCAAAATAGAACACCTTCAGCAATTGCCAAAGCCAGTTCGGAATCCAAGAACCGAGAGAAGGATGTAAAGATCCGTTCACAATTGGATCTTCCCAATGTACAGTATAGTGAGGGGCCCGTTGGGCAGATTTACTACAATATCAAGTTTGGTGTTGCTGATTTAACAGTGTGGTTTCCAATGGTTGTTCTGTGTTAACAGGTAATATTCTGGTATTCTGATCAAACAGATGTGACATCTTCTGTGGTAAGCAGGTAAAAGTAGTTCTTCTGTGGTGAGCAGGTAAAGGTGGTTCTTCTGTAATAAGCAGGGATTCTTCTGTTGTAAGCAGGTAATTGGTGATGCTTCTGGATATTCACAGTTAGCAACTAAGATTCATATCAAGGTTCAATTCACAGCTATGCTGCACAAAGGTAATAGTTCCAAAATAACAAGGCTGGGGTACAATGTATCTACTGAGCGGTATTTATACTAGCTACCTAAGTCATATTGAGTCATTCCGAGTCATGTTCCAAGTCATTTTGACTCATATAATATAATTCATTTCCGGTTCCGGGTTCCGGGTCATTATATTACACCCGAAATTAGACCATATGACTCGTTTGTTATCAAATGTCATTAATACAATATTGAGACAATCATGTGCTCAATCATGTGTCCAATTTGTCAGTCAGGAAATGTTCACTTCCTGACAAAGGAGAGCAGCAAAGCTTGACTTGAATGGGCAACAGACACCAGAAAGCCTCAAGCTAATTTCATTGCTCTTACTGAACATTTACCCAACGAAGTTGACAAGAATTTCAATACTGTGCTCACTGCCATTGGACTCCCGTCTGTCCCAAAGTCTTACGCGAAAGCCATGGAGGATCTGACTTGCTGGACTCCAGCAATACAGAAGGAAATTGAGCATGGTCCACTTCAAGATCCTCCTCCAGGAGCGCCAATTCTCAATCCGCTCTGGGTATTCGCTCACAAGCTCAACAGGTCAGGGGAGATCATCAATGAGAAAGCATGCTTGGTGATAAATGGCGGTTCCCAAGTAGAAGGGAGAGACTACTTTGAAGTCTTTGCTGCAGTCTAACACTTTGAGTCCCTCCGTATCCTTATTGCTGTCTGGATTACTCTCAGTTATTTTATTTGGCAGATAGACTTCACTTTGGCAGGGCCTTAACGCCAACATGGAGGAAGAAATGTATATTCGACCACCCGAGGGCTTTGAAGGAAGAGGTACAGGAAAGGTAATGAGGATGAAGAAGTCACTGTACGGGTCAATGCAGGCTGGGAGAAATTGGTGGAAGCTCCTCAGGACCTCAATGCAACGTACAAGGACTTAGGCTACCACTGATCCCAAGCCGACCAATGTGTTTGGACCAGGAAGTCAGATGTTGGGGAGACAATGATGGGCACGTATACCGACAATACTCTCGGTGGATCGTCATCGAAGGAGGAGATGGACTGAGCAAAGGAGGAGATTCGGAAGAGATACAGAATCAAAGAGACGGATACGGTTCACTTTGCACTAGATATGCGACTGATTCATGATAGAGAATCAGGAACGGCAATGCTATCAATGCCAGCATACTGGGACCAGCTCTTTGTGAGGTTCAATTTGCAGGACTTGAAGCCTAAGGCAACACCTTATCCGCCTGGACTCAAACTTACCAAAGATCAGTCTCCCAAGACTGAGGCTGAACGTCACTTTATGAAGGACAAGCCATATGGGGAGCTACTTGGTGGGATACAGTTTGGTCAGGGAGCTTGCCGTCCAGATTTCGCATTTGAAACGAATGATTTAGCTCAATTCTCTCAGGATCCTGGACCGGCTCACTGGAGCGGTCTCATTCATCTCTGCCGATATATCATTGGGTCCAAGGAGCGCGGTATTGTATTCAGGAAGTCAGATATAGGCCTTACTCCCAAGACATACTGCGACACAAACCACACTGCATGCACGGATACTCGGTGGTCAGTTACAGGGGTTCTAACTATGCTTGCTGGGGGTCCAGTCTTCTGGATGTCAAAACGACAGGACACTACTACGGAATCGGAGTATATAGCTTACGGGAAGGGCGCTCAACAAGCGAAGTGGGTGCACAACTTCATGTCCAAGATTGGTTATCCATCCCCCCTTCCCTCTCAGCTCTTTGCCGATAATAAAGGAGCTATTGCGATCTCAGAGAATCCAAAGTTCCACCAGCAAGTTAAGCACATTGATATTTGTTTTCATTTCCTTCGAGACTTGGTTGAAGCAGGAGAGATCAAGATCAACTATGTCCCCTCTGAGGACACCCTGGCTGACATTCTTACGAAGCCTTTGGGAACTACGCTTCATTGTTGTATAGTTGGTCTCTTGGGAATGGGTGATGGCGATGGGCGGAACTAGGGGAGTGTTGAGAGGGGAGCTTCACGCCAAGGAGTTCCGCCCCCACTGTTCGGCTTCCAAGCTAGATGGTACACGTTTTGGTATACCCTCAAAGGGGGTTCCGATATTTTTCCTTGATTAGTCTATTTATCATTTCTATTTGTTTATCTGAGTGCCTTGTATTCACTTGGCAGTTTCGTGTCATTTACTTATATTCAGAGTATGATATCTCAGTCCCTCAGTTGTTTGTACTCAAGTATGCTTCTGAGGGTAAGTTACTTTATTTATGTATCTGTGAATCTCGTACTTATGACTATTTTAGTAGCCAGTACTTAACGTTTCACAGGTAATTATTCAATTGAGTTGTTTGTACTCAAGTACGCTTCTGAGGTAGCCAGTACTTAACGTTTCACATGCGCCAATGTAGCAGGAAAGGATGGTAAAATAACCCATTGTGGTGCCACCTTTTGTCCCAACATGCAGTGGCAGCGGAGGCGAGCCTTCACCCCCAGTGAGAAGTCGGTCAAACCGGAGCGATTGGCAGTGATTGCCTGCGATTCAACTGACATTTTTCAGTAGCAAAACGATGTCAGTGTTTTGCAATGATTCATATCGTTTTGCAATTTGTTTTTGGTAGATTTACGAACTTAAATTCCAAGAAAGTGGTCACGTTAAGTCCAATTGGTTGAGTACCTGACAGACATACGCCGTTATTCTTTCTTCCTTTCTCCCACTTCGAACCGTTCAAGTTGTCTATGCGTCTCTCTTTGCTTCTCAAAGTTATTTCAAGCAAGTAGTGCTCCTTACTTTTCCAGCCACCTCAAACTTGCCATTACCTCAATCATCACAATGCTAGTCAAAACTCGCTTTTACCTTCGCTCAGTCCTATGCTCAGAGTCAAGAGTCTCAACATAGTGCTTTGGGCCTTGCTTACTATCTTCTTGGACCTCAATGAATTATTCCTCAACTACTACTCAACACATCTTCTTCCATCAAATAGTCTAGTATCAAGGGAGAGCCGCAAAACCTAGGTTTCATTATGTGTGTGCCACGTAGTCAGTGTACTCATTGTGCCTTATGCATAATCATTATGTTATCTTTACATACGTACTTGTACCTCTCTGAATACATGTTTTTTTCAGCTATATTTGAATTGTAATAAAGTGAAAAGAATTGAAAGATATTACCGAGCGATATCGTTTACTACGAATCACTACGAATTGCTATGAATCACTACCAATCCATATTGAAACGATGTGAATCACTCTCGTTTGATTTCATTCTTTTGAGATTGTTTCATATCAATGTATGCTCATTTTATAGTTTTGTAGCGATTGCTGTCAAAACCAATCGACACAAATTGCTACGGATCACTCCCGTTCGCCGGACTTCTCACTGGGCTTCACCAGTGGGACAGTCAGGTGTATCATCAGATGTTCGCAGATGGGAGTATGAAATAGCTCTGTTTTCGTTATGCGTAGGAGTAAAAGTCATGTGTGAGCCAAAAAGCAAAAGGCACTAGTACAAGGGAGGAAGAAATGATACTTGTCCGAATTATCCACGTACTTATACATATCAGCAAAATGTACGGGCATGGGAAGCCGCTTTCAAGTTCAGACACTGTACAGCGCTGGAGGCCGCTGTACAGTGCCTGACAACGGCTCCAGCTCACCCCTGTTTTGCTGATTGGCAGATGTATCTTGGATGTGAGTATTATCAATATCAATAATAAGTGCTCAAGGTGGCATTTTGTTGGGATCAAGACAATCATACTGTTTTATTACAACCGCTACAGTAATGCAGACCCTTCTGAACCCTGAATTTTTCAATTTGTAATGCATAACACAGGGGCCACAATTCCAGCTGCGACACTAAAAAAAAAATTGCTGTATCCTGAACTAAACTTCATGTGCGTAACCAATGACCACACACAGGCCTGAACTGATGACCATCTAGATTTTCACCGGCAGCATAACAACACCACATATAACTGAATTACCGGTCGTGATGGTGTGGACATTATGATCAGCATAACCGCCGGTCAGGAATCAGCACATTGTCATAGGTAACTGGTGCAGTGGGGACTCAGAGCCGTGAGGCTCCCACAGGAGATTGGAGATATGATATGCTCTATGTGTTCTATTCTACTTGGCCTTCATACCTGGCGGCGAAGCCGTCTAACAGCTTTCACTTGCGCAGGTTTATTTATAGAAAGGCCCTATGTAGCTGTTGATTCCCCTCTCGTCCTAGGACCTAAAGATGTCCCTCCATCACTGCATGAGTTTCCTTGTCCTCGCTTCAGCTGTACTTTTCAATGGCATCCAAGTAGTCACTGCTCCTCCTCAGCTCTTGCACTCGTATTCCCTTCCATTGATCATATTCCCATACCCAATAATATCACTATCGGCGCAGCTGGCTTCAGTGGCGGTAATCCTAGAATGTTCGCCAGTATTAACATATCAGTTGAATATTCCAATAACACAATCACATGGTTGTGGGCCCTCGTTGGATGTGCAGGTGTCGGAATTGGGCCTGAAGTTGATGAGTCTAGTTGTTGTGCTGGGGGCGTTTTTGTTGTTCTAGTGATCCCGTTATCGGTTGTACTTACAAGTAAAGAGAGCGGTGAGCTACAGGGGTTCTAGATTCGACTATTGTTCTCTACCCACCCTGTGCATTGAGTTTGAGTACATACAAGGACAAGTCCATGATTCGTTTATGGCCTGGTATTGAGTGCGATTTCAACTTTCTTGCCTTGTCAACTATGCCCTCCCAAGAATCATTGTATCATGCTGCCCAACAAACTCTCGATAGTGGCTCTTTTTGTTCTCCGAGTAAACATTGTGTTCAACCCTTCCAGAGGTGGTGGCATCAGAGACTTGATTGGGCCATTGTAGCTCTGCAGGCAATGTACAGGCGATGTACAGGCGATGTGGAATACCGAAGAAGGATAGGGTAGAATGAGAGTTTTCAGTCAAGTGGGCCAACGAGTTTCCAGCCAGAGTCTAGCGACTTCTTGACAATGATATTGCTCAATGGCGAGTCGCTCCAGGGTTGTCGGGGATGAGTACTGAGTACTGAGTGGTGGCACAATGTGAGTCCGATGGACACTGCTCCTGTTAGCCATAGCCCTTTTCATGCGCTAGTTTGGGTCCCAGGATCAAAGACGCGGAGCGATGATTCGCGAACAAGGTTTCTAGCTTGATGAAACTAGTGTAAGCCATTGGATTAGTGTACTTTCACAGTTAAGTCAATATAAACCAGTTGGGATAAACTTGTCAGGGAAAAAATAGTTTACATATCACTGGATAGAAGAGGATGGGAGTGTTAGTATATACAGAACACCTCGTACACACATCTGTACGATCACGTTACCCTTTTCACTTACTATATATATTACTTAGGCGCCGTTAGCACACCTCAGTCGGAATACCACATCGACTGAGGTGAGCATCTCTTTTTAACCTTTTCTAGACATATAACTAACGATACCTTACAGTAACTTACGGTACTCTATTTAGGTATCTAATATAGTCGGAATACCACATCGACTGAGTAACTTACGGTACTCTATTTAGGTTCAGTTTTTTCTACAGGTTATGGGCCAATTCTCTATGCTCTAAGAAGCAACGTGGATCTCTGCACCTATCTGTCAACCTCGGACTCTATCAGAAACACCAATCACACATCTTCTCCCACCTATTAACTCTCTATACCCAACACGTCACCATGACTGTTTTAGCAACTGATGCAAGCAAACCTACCATCAGTCCTATCTCCATCAATACATCTCTTTTCGACGAAAAATCACTTGATAAGAACACTGACAACTGGCAGGAATGGTCATCCCACGTTGAGACAATTCTTAGCCTTTCTCAAGGTGCCGACGGCTACCTCGACGGAACTATCATTCAACCCGACAAAGATGTTGAACCCCGTGCATACCGTAACTGGCTTGTAAATGACAAGGCCGTCCGCTTGTTCATGTCCCTGAAGTCAACTCGAGCAGAATGTTCCTTCATTGACGCGACCTCCACCGCCAAGGCCACTTGGAATGCTCTTAAAACCCGCCATGAGAAAGCTGGCCCTGTTAAGCAAGTTTTGCTTATACAGGAAGCTCTAGCCCTACGCTATTAACACACTGAAAAGTTCTCTACCACAAGTTCCACTATCTCCGATCTCAATACCCGTATATGGGCCATGGGAACTCCCTCAGAACAGCTCTTCTTATGTATCCTCATGATCAATGCAATGACTGGAGTTTCAGGGCTCGAAACCACACGTGGACTAGTTGCGCAGGATCTTGCTAAATCCAAACCCGATTCAACGGGAAAACCCACATATACCTCATCTGACATAAATGTTGCTCTTGACACTGCCCAATCTCTGGCTGATGCTGATGGGAAAGTGAATGACATTGCTCTTGTGGTACACAGATTGAGATCAACAGACCCCAAAACGTCGAAACCACGGGTGGTACGTTGTACCAATCCTCACTGTTCACGACCCGAACGTCATCAGGTCGAATACTGTGTCTCGCCAGGAGGCGGAATGGCAGGAAAGTCAATTGACGAATCCAAAGCTGCCCGTGCTCGTGACCGTAATGGAAAAAGCTCAAGCAATACCTTCCCAAAGCCACCAGACTCTAAATCAAACTTTTCAACTGTGACAGACAAATCATCTGGACATGCATACCTTGTTGATCTCAGTACAAACACCATTCTCGGGAATGTACCACAGGGTAGTCAATCCACCCCTGTCCCTCCAAGCCGCCCAGAATTTGCCGGCCTAGCCTCTGACCGTCTCGACGACATATTCGATACAACTGACCCTGGTAGGGTTGAATATGAGGGATGGCTGGCATTTGAGGACCTCAATGCTACTGTAGACTGGAGCGAGAGGAGGAGAGATATAGACATTGCCGCAGTTGTGGTAGCCCCACCAGATCAATCAACTTGCACCAGACTCTCAACTACTGAATCACCATTCCTATGTGACACCGGTGCAACTGTACACATCACACCAGAACAGAATGACTTCCTCACTCTACGTCCTATTCCCCCCAGATTCGTCAAAGGCATAGGCGGGACATCTATCGCAGCTCATGGAATCGGAGACATTAAACTCCGAACAGGCCGTGGAACCTATCTTATCCTTCATGATTGTCTATATATCCCCGAGTCAACTGTACAACTCATCTCAATTAGCGCACTAGCTCAACACTCCAATGTCACAGCCCACTTTGACAAAGAGTCATGCTGGATTTTGAGGAATAATACTCGCGCCATAATTGCCCGTGGTACACTCTCATCCACTCGCCATCTGTATACTCTCAACCTGACCTCCGCCGAGTTTGAACATGCATTTGTCGCCAAACAAATTCCCAGTCTAGAGACATGGCATCGACGTCTCGGCCACGCCAATTACCAGACTGTATATGATATGTCCCAGAAGGACACAGTCAAAGGTATGCCCATTGACCTCTCCTCTGCCCCTTCCAAATGCCAATCATGCGTTCTTGGTAAACAGACAAAAACTCCGGTACCTAAGAAGCGGGAGGAGGGGCATAGAGCTACGAGACATCTAGAAAAAGTATGGGTGGACCTATCGGGACCAGAAGCTGTTCGTTCGCGCACAAGAAATAACTACATCATGAACATTGTTGATGACTACACTAGTTATCCTTGGACAATTCCCCTTGTAAATAAAGATGATGCATTTGGTGAACTCCAAGCATGGGAACGAGCCTGCAAACTAGAAACCGGTCTCAAGGTTGGGATTTATCGAACCGATAACGGAGAACTAAAATCCGATGAAATGCGAGACTGGCTAAAAACCAGAGGTACACAACAACAGTTTACCGCTCCCTACACATCTGCGCACATAGGGAAAGTAGAACGAATGCATCGCACTCTCATGAACAAGGCACAAACAATGTGTATTGATTCAAACTGCCCCGCTAATCTATGGGACGAGTTCTACCTAACCGCGTCACATCTACATGCTAAAACAATGACTCGTTCACTGAACAAACAAACACCCTATGAGCTCTGGCACAACAAGAAACCCGATCTCTCATACCTACGAGAGATTGGATGTAAAGCTTTCGTACTTATCCAAAACAAACACAATCCAAAAATCTATGAACGTTCACTGGAGTGTGTACTGATTGGCTACGAGCTAAAATCAAAAGCTTACCGTTGCTACCACCGTGATTCCAGACGGGTTTTCAGCTCTTATCACGTCGACTTTATTGAGAGCTTTCAGCTCCCTATGAAGCCCCAAAAAGAAACCACGACCAAACCTAGCCAACAGCCTTCAGTTGAAGACACGGATGATGACGACGAGATACTCCCACCTGAACCCGTAGTTCTCCCACAGCCTTGACGTTCTTCTAGAATTGAAAAACAACCAGATATCAATGAAGCAAATCGAAAACGTGTTCAGAATGCTGTTGAACAATCTAAAGAAAGCGCTCAGCGTATCAAGGAAGCTAGAGAACAGCGGAGAAACCTCGTCCAAGCACTACGCGAAGCTATCCCTGAAATAGACCAGGCTGCCGAGGATGCGACAGCTCGCCAAGAGCTTGGTGATAATCCTGGAGAACAGTGGGATGAGGCGCAGAAACTCGAGGAAGCCCTCTCGGCAGTACTGAATGACAAAGGGAACTCCGATTTTGGCGACAAACCCAAGACATGGGCTGAAGCCATGTCAAGCACTGATGCAGAACAGTGGACAGCGGCCTACAAAGATGAACTACAATCCCTTCGAGACATGGGAGTGTATAAACTCATACCTCGATCTGAAGTTCCAAAAGGATGCAAAATCCGAAAAGGCCGTCCAGTTCTCAAGAAAAAACGAGATGAAAATGGAGTAGTCACTCGATTTAAAGTTCGTCTAGTATTCAAAGGTTTTGAACAGATATACGGACGCGACTATACAAAAACAACCTCACCGACAGCATGCATGGAATCTTGGAGAGTACTATTGCACTTAGCAGCCAGCCTTGCCTGGGATGCACAACAAATCGACGTCAAAACGGCTTTCCTCTACGGTCTTCTCCCATATGATGAAGTTCAATATATGGAGCAACCAAACGGCTTTGAAGAACCTGGAAAAGAAAACCACGTCTGGATGTTACAGCGTGGATTATATGGGATGAAGCAAGCGGGTTGTATCTGGAACCAAACGCTGAACGATGCGATGCTAGAATGGGGCTTTACCCGCCTAAGCTGCGAGTCATGTATCTATTACCGAAAATCGCCCACTGGAATAATCATCACGGCTGTTCATGTTGATGATTTTTTGACCATAGGAGACACCACAGAAGAGAATGAGAGGTTTAAGGAGGAGATGAAGAAGAAGTGGACAATCTCAGCCCTTGGTGATGCGAGATTCTGTGTCGGTATTGCGATTTCACGGGACCGAGGTAACAGGACAGTTGCACTATCCCAAATGGCATTAATAGACCGTATCATTGCACAATTTGGACAAACCGATGCTTACCCTGTTGACACCCCAATGGATGCAGGCCTGAAACTCTGTAAACCCGATTTGAATTCTGTATCTGAAGATGACTTACAGCAACTCAGAAATCTCCCATATCCTGCCCTTGTAGGCAGTCTAATATACCTGGCCATTGGCACTAGACCAGACATTGCATATGCCGTCCAACAATTATCCCAATTCCTTTCCTTGTACTCCTGGGTCCACTGGAACGCTGCAATCCGCGTGGTTTGTTACCTGAAGGGGACTCGAGATTTTAAATTAATCCTTGGCGGAGTCGGAATAATGCTGAAATTACTTGGCTATACCGACTCCAATTGGGCCAACTGTCTTGACACCCAACGCAGCATTGGTGGTTACTGTTTTACCTTAGGATCAGGTCTTATTTCATGGTCAGCGCGTAAACAGAAGACAGTAGCAGCTTCCTCGTGTGAAGCAGAGTATATGGCAGGATACGAGTCAGCAAAAGAGGCCATATGGCTTCGATCACTACTCCTTGGGATTGGCATACAACAGGAGGAGCCAACTCCACTCTTATGTGACAATAACGCCACCATCGTCCTATCGGAAGATCCCGCACTACACTACCAAGTGAAACATGTGGACATCAAGTATCACTTTCTCCGTGAGCGCGTGCAATCCAAGGAACTTAACATGTCATATGTACATACATCACAGAACGTCGCAGATGCCTTTACAAAGGCACTACCAACAAAAACATTCCAATATCTACGAGGAATGATGGGACTTCGACCCAACAATTCCATGCGAGGAGGAGACGTGAGTTCTCGGTGAGGAGGAGTGTTAGTATATACAGAACACCTTGTACACACATCCGTACGATCACGTTACCCTTTTCACTTACTATATATATTACTTAGGCGCCGTTAGCACACCTCAGTCGGAATACCACATCGACTGAGGTGAGCATCTCTTTTTAACCTTTTCTAGACATATAACTAACGATACCTTACAGTAAACTTAC
>JADNRY010000562.1:0-38256 GCA_015501585.1 Rhodocollybia butyracea
GTACTTGCGGCCTAAAAGGCCTGACTTGTGACCCGTGGCTGACTCGTGGGAAACGGGTCACTGACTCGCAAGTATTACTTGCAAGTCTTGCAGGTACTTGTGATTCATCTAATAAACAAGTGTTACAGAAGTATTTACCATTACTTACTTGCATAAATTGATTGTACAGTATATAATGCTAACAAAACCATGTACTTAACTTGTTTACAACAATTTCATACTATGTTATGAAGTAAATATGTACTCACATCTAAGTTTTGAGCTGTCTACAACCTAATATCTGTGTGCCAGCACTCAACAACTTATATAGTAGTAAGTATGATATTATTGACCAACGTAAGTTGTAATTATTACTCAAGTTTCACTGAAAATACATGTATACTATGCCTTGCACAAGTCACAAATACTTGCAAAGTCTCGGAAACCTTGACTTGTGACCCGTTGGTGACCCGTGGGAAACGGGTCTTGGGATCCGCGAGTCACATACTTGCGAGTTTTCCCACAGATCTTACCTGCGAGTACTTGTTGAGACTTGGACTCGTGGACATCTCTATTGTATATAACTGCGTTACCCTGGGATAAAATGAGTTCATCTGGCCTGAGCTGTACAAAATACAATATGATATTACTATTACTCTAGGCTGTTCTCATCTGGGTCCATCTGGGATAGTCTGAGTGAATCATATTAGAGTCTTAGATTATTATCAACTATGACATACAAACTACATATACATCAAACTAACTAGTGATTATACATAAATTACACCTGTACAAAGGCAATACAAGGGCGCAGTTACAAGCACTGAATACAATAGTCATGGGAAAATTGAGATTGAGAAGGCCAGCTAAAAAGAATTGGTCAATTAACCAGCTCAAAGGAATAAGTTGAGATAGCTCACTTTTGGAATGCACAGGAATTAATGAAAATGACATGCGGTATACCGGCACACAACAATGTCAACAAGCCAACAAGAGCTAATCAAACAAAAGTTCAATAAATTATTCATTGAAGAAAAGGCTGGATAGCTCACCTTGGGAATGATCCAGCCCAACGAATCCATTCTTAAGTCTATACAGTCCAAAGTGGGTTGAGGAGTTGTTGAATAATACATCTTGAGAACAGACAACCTGCAGATGATGGTAAACAGACAGAGAAAAAAAGAGTGAACAAAATAAAGATGGCCATGAGTCTGGATCCAGGTCAACCCGGACCCGCCACATAGGTACCTGTGCAAAAAAAACACAACCCGCTACCTGACCCGAACCCGTGGGAATGGGTACCGGGATCCACGGGTTTTTGCACAGGTCGACCTGCAGGTATCTGTGACCTGGCATCCTTGCACAACCTTAGCTTTGATTATGATTTATTACTATGTTTTGACTATTTATGGCCTAGTGCTACTAGTACCTATGGTATACAATCTTGTATAACTCAAAATCACATACAATCCATGATCAGGGACAGGTCTTGCATCAATGATTGTGGCTAATATAATACTGGAACTGAAACTGGGTTCCAGTACTACACAAACACCTAAAATTTGTGGCATATCAGTCCAAATCTTGAACATTTGGGTCTGATACACCACTTCAGGTGTGCAGCTGCTAAATATAACATGATTGACAGGTACCTGCAGGTCAGAATTAATTTATAAAATGTGACCTGTGATTGACCTGGACCCGTGGGAATGGGTACCTGGATCTGGCGGATCCGGGTCAGACAGGTATTCCCACAGGTTGAATCTGCGGGTCACCTGTTGGGACCTGGACTTGTGTCCATCCTTAGAATGAAAGAGCAATATAGATTTTTTTTTCAACTTTATCATGTCACATGTTCACTGCTTGCTGATAACAATAAAAATGTTTGAAGTCCAAGCAGTGCCAACTTGCTTGAAGTATGGTTGCATGTTCAGTTGACTTGAGTTTGTGCAAACTCAATTCCCACCAATAGATTCGGGATTGAATTGAAAAAAAATTGCCCTCCATTTAGCCAGCTGTACACAGACCAAACACAGACAGATACAGATTGGCTCAGACATACTAGATCAGCCCAGTGCAGCTTTTCACTGGGACTCAAGTCCAAGATTACCCACTTCTGGGCTTAGACTCGAACCAGTCTCTGCTGCCTAGTCATGAGTTGATATCACTTCCTCAGCAGAGGGACTGGAACCTTATCCAGCCATTTCAGCGGGTCGGAATTAAATCATGTGCTTCTTCAGACTTTGTCTCGATTTTGTTTTCCTCTCGCCACACTTGCTCCTTCAACTTCTTGTATTGTCGTCAAAACTAGATAGAAAATTTCACCTCATCACCCTGAATAACAAGATATGTTTTATTTTTACAAATTTGTGTTGGTTCCGCCGTTAGAACGTGTCGATCACATCTGAGACCTGGCCTCTAACTTCGACTCTATGGTCTCAAAATACCCACAAGTACTCGACAAAGAACGTCTTGAGAGTGCTAAAGCCCTTTTTTGTGAAGTCTTTGGTGTTTCAGGGCTGAGAGCACACCAGGAGCTTGCTGGAAAGAACATTTTACATGGCAAAACCACTGTATACGACATACCCACTGGTGGAGGCAAGACTCTTGGCTTCTGGTATCCATTATTCTACTACTGGGACTCCAAAGAAGCCATTCTCACATCTCAGAGGGTTGCTTTGGTAGTCAGCCCACTCAATGCACTTATGAATTCTCAGGCCAAGGCTTTGGAGGAAAGGGGTATTCCAGCACTTGCTGTGAACAACGAGGGGGTAGTCTCAATGATATCTTTGAGGTGTGTGTCTATCGACTTCTTCTCAGAGTTGTAGCTAATAATTCTGGTATTAGAAACAATCAGACTCAGAGGACCGAATCAAGCATCGTGTCATCTTCATTTCACCAGAAATGGCACTTTCAACTCCTTTCCACAAAAAAGTCCTGAAGAACAAGGTGTTTCATACAAATTGCCTGGAGCTTGTCATTGACGAGGCTCACTGCACCAGTGAATGGGGCGAAGATTTCCAACCTGAATATGCAGAGCTTGGGAAACTTCTCTCATGACTACCAAGTGGTGTTCCCATTCTTCTCACATCTGCAACAATGCCTGAAGATGTAATCTCTGATGTTCTATTCAAGGTAGGAGTCTCGCCAGGTTGCGAATGGGTGGCCGTATCAAATGCAAAGCATAATGTCGCACTTTCTGTGCGCATCCTCCAGCATCTCACCGGTACTTATGCCAACCTCTACTCTTTATTTCCGGCCGAAGAAGGTGGTGAATTTGTGCAGACACTGATATATGTCAATAGCCGCATGGAGGCCAAGGAGATACAGGACTTTTTTTGCCGCCACTGTCCATTGCACATACCAGGGAAGCATGGGTTCATCATCGTCGAATCTGGGTGAAGCTGGTGCGCTACTGTTTGGAATTTTGAGAGGAAGTCCGTCCTCTGACTCTACCCCAAGATCTGCAGCAGGAGGGGAAGAAGCTACAGGAGATGGGTCCAGAGATGGTTGCTTGCGCTTAATTTTCTTGGAGACTGACCCAGAGGGCTTAAAATTGGTGTCAGAGAGGCATCGCTTTCGTCGTGGTGGAGCATGGAAGTAACAAATATGAGACACTCACGCTGGTACAGCAACTTGAAAGATCATCAAATATCCCAAGAACAAGGCTGAATTTTAAAAAATAAAAATAAACTTGTTGTTCGTACAATGAATGTGTAGGCCATAGAGTTTTTTAAAGTACAAAAAGTTCATTTTAAGGAGCCACCGTTGTTTGAGAATTTGTCGAAGTCGAAAGTAGCACGTGACTTATATCTGACCGGCTCAATTTCCCGGATAAAAAACCAGTCACTTTGCTGACATCTTTGATTGAGCTTCATCAAAGAGCAGAAAAGTGCTGGCTCGAGTCTATTCTGGGCTCAAGAGCCACTCAACTGAATGTCCTAACAATGGCAAGAAATTGTTGGCCAGGAACCAGAACAGATCACAGTGCACAGATGATGAGATTAATATGAAGCCTGTTTCTGACCTTTCAAAATGCCTCTGTGACATGGTGGTGAGGAGTGAAGAAGACAACATTATGAAAGCAGTGCAATATCAAAGCCTGAATGCAAGTGTATAAAACAGTTTAGGTGAATAGTTTGATTTCTGAGATACTGTACTATTTTGACCATTTGTTCATGGCCTGTGACCTGTGACAGGCCCTGTTCAGAATGTCAAGTGTTCACAGTTGCTGGGGACCTGTGACCATTAGGTGAACAGTTCAGATATGACATGATTTTTTGGTCTACTTAGTAGTATGACTCATTTGTAGCATGATATAGCTGAAGGGGGTTTGACACCAATTCACAAGCACACCTTCATTTGTTATTATTTGAAGGAATTTTGCAAGATTTTGTGCCATTTTGAATGGATTTTGAGAAAGTTTGGTGGTCACACTGTTCACAGGTCAAAAAAGACCTGTGACAGGGTGCTATGAACTGCCCACCCCCGACTGCTGTGACCCGTGACTGAACAAGTGGTCGAATAGTAGAGTATTTGGAGGCTAAATATTGGATATAATACTGCTTGGAATATGTTGGTGAAGGGTATACTTTGAGAAATTGGGCTCAAACTGATGCTAGGTTATGAGAAGTGCTGTAATATAATCTTGATTTACCATATATGGTCCGTGGGAGTGCTTATGTAGTTAGTTAGTTCTGAAAAGTGGAGAAGAACTCTGAACCAGGAAGAGCCCCAGTCAGCCCTGGGGCCAATGGGGCCAAGAAACGGAGATCAGCCCCTCTTTGGAGTCTAGGTATCCGGAGCATGTGGCCGCAAAGGTGATCAGTCAAAGCGCCCACACACATGCTGTGCACAGAACTAAACACAAGTGTCACTGTCCTTCTTTGCCTTTGTACTACCACCCACTTGTATATCATCATGATGTTAGTTCACAATCTTTTAAGTTTTTGCTATTCTTTCTGGCACCCATGGTCTCACAGATGAAGTAACCTTTTAACAACTGGCCCTCTTTGTATATGTATAATACATCAATACTGACTGCCATTGTCAGGCAAGATTCATGCACTAGTCATTGACAGCATCTGTATCAGCCACCCACGCTGTGCTTTCCTGGGCTTGGACCTCCTTTGTGACAACCATCTAACATCAAGCAAAGACTGTTTTTGCTCCAGTCACCAAGGAACAGATCTGCTCCGATGTCACAATCTGCCACCATCCAGTTAGCCTGGGATTTTTCATGTGTCTAGAACCAACACATTGACAACTTGAAACCAACCAAAGTCAGCACCAGAAAGCAATGTTCCAGCTCAAAAATGATCTCACTCAACAAGGTGTAACCCAGCCCTCAAACCCAGTGAAAATCAACTTGATTGAGAATGGTTTAAATTGAGCGAGATTGGTTGGGGTTGAATGATATTGAACAAGATTGGTTTAGATTGAGAACTGTCAGTGAATGACAGGTATATTGAGTTATAATCAACTAGAACCAATCTGCTTCAAAAAGTGAGACTTTAACTGATTTTTTTTGGTTGAAGTTGAAACAGAATTGGTTCTTGTCATTTAAGCACCTGTTTACCTTGTTATTACTGTGCTATTTCTCTGGTACCATTTTGGTTCATATTTGTTAAGAATGAATGAAATTGGTTTACTAGGTACCTACTATATATACTAATACATGATAGTGTCCGAGTCAGTACTACAAAAATACTACTATCCCTGGCCCACCAAACCAACGTGACACAGCATGATTGAACAGCTCAAAATAGCGCCGATATTGAGGCAAACAAAGTACACATGCAATGTGTGAACAAAAGCCTGGAAAAATTAGAGAAAGTGGAAGTCATACCTATAGTGTCCGAGGCAAGTTGATGGCTCCTTGAAGTCGATATAGAGATTGTTAATGGTGTTCTTAAGGCCTGGATTTGATTTTAAGGTAGAGCAATTGTAGGCATGTGAGCAAGGTAAAACATACCTTGTAGTAGTACAGTACTACACTGCTACATAGAATAGTCAGAGTTCGGGTGACAGGTCATACATTCATGAGCATACCTATGAAGCATGTTAGGATAGCTGGGCAAGAAAAAGGAAAAGCAGATGCACTTGAATCATAGCTTCAGTTCACCATAACCTTCAAGGCCTTTAGCATAGAGGCAAGAGCGGTGGACAGAGTGATAGTGGTGGAGGTACATAAAAGAAATACCTTAAGTGTTTTGACTTGTATGAAATATATTTATGGGCACGTGGGCACGGTGTTCTCTTGACATTTGTGCAAATCTGCAGAGTAAAAACTTTGCCATTTCAAAACCATGCAGAATCTGCAGAACTTCAACATTCCAACCAATATGATTCGAAACCATGTATTGGTTCAGGTAGAGAACCAATATCATCTGATCTCACACAGTTTCATTCAATCTCAACCAATGTAAACCATGTCGATTTTCACTGGGCCTCAAATTCCATTGATCAAGAGGAAATACCAGATGACATACTTGGGCACCTGGAAAGTAACAGTCTGGTTGTGGCTCCTCAATCAAAAACAGTAAATATCTCTACAAGGACACAATAAATTTGAATGAAACAACCCATAAGCCTGATGTACTGGGTAGAAACTCTTAGCTTTGCATATCCATAAGAGGAAAGTGTGGGAATTTTTTTGCATAGCATAGATGATAAGTTTGGTCTGAGCTTTACTTTATATTAGATTATATTCTCAACTGAAAATTATATAAAAGTGTATTTCCCCATTTCAATATCTGGCTTTCTATGGAAAGCCAGAAGGGCCTGCCCCCTCGGATCACTCATTTTTGACATTAGCGCCGTGATGGATACAAATCAGGAAGTAGGACCTCGATCACCGGTAAAAATTAGATAAAGATATTGAGTTTGCTTGAATTTATTCTGGGAGTTACTATCCTGGCAAGGCAAGTTGTTAGCAATGCAAATGAAAGGTTGGGTGAGCATGCTCGGATACGGTAAGTGTTCACCCGCAGGTGGAGCCTGGGTGGGTATTTTCGGCGGTTGCTCACTTGCTATGACAAGGATTGTGTGCAGTGTAGTATATTTTCTGGGTTTTCCGGATGGTATGCCATGATGTACCAGTACTATTTAGACAGACACTATGGTAAGCATAATAACTTGTAAGTGTGATTATTGCAATGTTGTGCTAAGGGTCATTGATTAATGCAAGAAATGCATGTAGCAGATGCGAGGGAAGTGGGTAGTGATGAACTGTGAGGGCTGGGACCCACTTTGAGGTGCTGGCCATGGAACTAAGATACCAGTGGTACTTATACTATACTTATGGTAAGCACAGGTGAAATGTCAAAGCTATGTACATATCCAAATCCATAGGCAGTCTGAGATACATAGTATATTCCAACATTACCCATACATACAATAAATAGTATCCCAACAAAGTACCTACATACAGTTATAGTCCAAGGCCGGGGTCCGAAAAAAAATATTCTATTACATGATGCCAAAAAATATTTTAAGGCTCCTGGCAGGTGAACCACCCACCCCCATTGTTTGCATCTGAAGCTGGGGCCCAATTAGGCCCTGGTGATTCCTATACAAGCACAAGCAAAAAGTGCATGCTGTATCACAATTCACCTGTAAGTATGAGCGTTTAGAGAAACGTTCAGTAGGGAGAGTAGTATCAAGTGTAACTTGTCAGTCTGTAATGTGGGCTGTAAGTATGCGGGAGCTGAGAAGCAAATAAACGGAGGAGAAGAAGTGTCAGGATGGCAAGTAGTGTAACTAATGTATGCAGGACCTGAGGGCGGAGGCGTGGAAATGTAAATTCTTGTATATACCTATTTATCCTTCAAATACTATTGTGATGGGTGCTTTAACACTCCTGTCCAGGTGTAGAATATTATTTCAGTGTAGTAGTGATTTTTACAGCTATGTAAAAATACCTGTAGATGTGCTGTACTGTAAGAGACTTTATTCCAGACCTCTTTACAGATGGTACAGAGCCGCTGTATCCCAGCGTAAGTTACTGTAAAATTTATGGTACAGATGTCTGGACAGTAGCTTAAACTTAATCCTATGAGGCTCAAAGTTCAAGGATCATGTCTTTGTTTGCCATAAAAGTGCTGTATTTTTGCCACCTTGCTCTAGGTTTCCTGATAGATTTACTGTCGCTACCAATATTCCACATTGCCAGATGCACACTAGAAAACTCTTTCCATTTGTGCATTGGCGGCCATTTGAACTGGCTGAACAACTTGGCTCACTTCCCCGTACCTGTCTGATGTTCTTTCCAAGACCTAGGAGATGTGGATCATATCAAGGACATTAAAAACTTCATTGTGAAATTGGCAGAAGCAATGATTACTGCCAACATGCAGGACTCTACACGACTTCACCTGCAATATAACTGGGTTCATTATAATGAAAGAGAAAACAAAATTATATTACAGGCCTTCCAGTAAATAATGGCATTTGTGGAAAAAACTTTTTTGTCCGAAAATTTTGAGAAACCCGAAACGGCAGCTTTAGGCGCTGGCAGATTTGCGTCGAGCTCGCTTTCGAGACAGATTCCTCGCTCAAATCTCAGTAGTTTTCCTTGAATTTTTCTTCATTCAGCGCCGAAGCTCTACTAATGCTCTATGGGTGCAAAAATAGGCTATTGGCTTGGATGGAAGTGAGCAGATGAAAGCGGTTTCGGGTCCACTGGTACGTGGCATATTCAGCTTGCTTCCGCTATAGTTTTCTTATGTATTCTGCTACAGATCGCTACAGATAATCCCTATATATCTCTTGGATAACCCTTGAATGCAATATAATCGATTTACTTTGCTCAATGGCTTACTGTGATCCCCTCTTTCTTCGAGCACCTCTGCACTGCTTATAATCATACGTCTACTACGCAAACTAGCTATTTCGTTGTTTCTCCCTATCATTGCGGTTTTTATAGAACATCCAATTGCCTCTAGATACTCTCGAGGGATAAATTCAGCAAACAATTTGTGTTATATTCTCCAAGCTACCAATTTGTACAAAAAATCTCTAACTTGTGAATGAAACTAGCTTTTTACACAATTGTTGCACTCGAATAGCAGTATCTACACTTCGGCACCACATGAAGAAAAATTCAAGGAAAACTATTGAGATTTGAGCGAGGAATCTGTCTCGAAAGCAAGCTCGACACAAATCTGCCAGTGCCTAAAGCTGCCGTTTCGGGTTTCTCAAAATTTTCGGACAAAAAAAGTTTTTTCCACAAATGCCATTATTTACTGGAAGGCCTGTAATAGCTATAAGTACTGACATTTCCCTATCATGTCTAAGATCAGCATTGTGTGTCCAGAGGAACCAGCCTCTCAACACAGCAGCGTTGAAGTTAGATACCCATGGCACATATCCCAGACGCTATTAGGCCTAAAATCAGCCTAAGGCGTGTAACCGTACATTTTGACATTTTGTACACGTTATACAATGCAATAAGAGAGTTATATGGAGCCCAAGTGTGATAGCTGTTGCCGAGGCAAAGAACTTAACAATAATACTCAGCAAGCCGTGAAGGTACGCCCACAAGCATAGCCTAGAGCCAAGCTAGCAAGGATACCTGGGCTGCCCGGAGATGTAACACTAGATCAGCAATCTAGTTATACCCAAGAGTTTATACTCTCTAAACTACGGGACATCTCAAAGCGGGATAAGTACTAAGCCAACACATTACTCGAGGGAAGGAAATTATGAGGGAAGGAATCCCTTGCACTAAGGCCCCCAACAAGCTATGTTAAGATGAGGACTTTACAATCCGTAACATTGGACCAGAACAATCCCAAGGAAACCGTAGAGGTCTACTCACAGCACCAGTTGTAACCATGAAAGCGGTAGAAACATGCTTAGCGATTCCACGAAAAGCTAAGCGCCAGGATAGCCTTGGCAAATCGAAATGTTTGATCTTGGAAATCATACACAGGAGGTCTTATCTGTTAAAGCCGACTATCAGGAATCACTTGTACATACTCAGCACAGTTGCTCGAGACTATCATAAGTGGTGTCATTGGAAAGCTAGATAACAGGCCTTCTCAAGAGAATGTTAACTACACTGAGGATGGGCAGAAACTATCCGAGGAGTAGAATGAAACTCACCCAAGGGAAACCGGGCAGCAAGTGATCATGAAGCGTAAAGGTACTCCTGACCCCGGAGAATTGTGGAGTAATTGGAGAAACCTCGCTCAGATCAAAACACTCAAAAACTATGTTAATCCTCATGAAATCATATTTTACCTCTGATATATATCCAAGAATGGACTATTTCTTTATTGTGTGTACCATATATAGGCTGGAGTTTCCTTTCCGAGCCAGATTCCTCTGTTCCAGTCTCTTTCTGTCTCTCTCCGTATCTGTTTCATCTATTTTTTGTATTAAGCTCTCTCTACTCAGTATATAAGCCAGACATATTTATTCAATAAGACAAGTTTCTTGCCCTCGACTTGACTGCTAAGACCAGTGCTCCGTAGAATGTCCCCACGGGATCAGTAGCATGACACCTCCTGACTTGGTTATCTTAAGAAAGTAATAAACCTCACGCACTTTGCAAAGCCCATTTATATCTTGATCAAATTTAAGTGTGTAGAGTTCCCTCAAACTTTAGATCAACTCAAATCTAGTCACTTCCTTAGAGGGGACAGTTTCTAGTAAGGGATTATTTGGCTCCAGAGTGAGGGTTCCTTAGTTGACTTCTTCACAAAGTTAGACGAGCCACTAAGATTGTGGTACGAGTTCCTAGTGATTAAGTTCACTCACAATATTGTGGCTTGGCCCAGAGTTTGGTCAAGGACTTTATGGCATCACAGCAGCTAGTGCCAGAGTTTGCCTAGGAGAATCTCAGTTTCATTGTATTGGCTTTGGTTTTGGTTAATTGATTTGGACATACACATCTGGTTTCCCTTGTACACTCGTACACCCAACTAAGCTTAGTTACCCACATTAGCACTACAGTCTTGAACCTGGAGCAGTTGCGCGCATACATCCGATATTACAGGACTTTCCCTCAGGGAACCTCTGACAACCCGCCCTCGTTCCCTTACATATCGATAGTCTGGTTAGGTGCGGTAGTGTTTTTGTTAGGTTGTTTTATAGCACCTTTCACATACCTACACGTAAATACATCAAGTATTTGTAGCTTGGAACCTGGCCATTTCTAAATAGGACCGCGCCGGTTAAACCTACCAACAAGTGGAATATCATAAGCGCTAACTCAAGCATCTGTTTTGTGGTGACTAGGGTCCTCCACCCCAAGATCACCAATCCATCACACGTAAGGGGCAGGCCCTTCTGGCTTTCCATAGCTTTCCATCAGTGAGGAGCTGTAGGTGCAGAACTTGATATCTATTGCTGTACAGTGTACTGTTTTGAAGCATTTTGTCAATTTTATAATAAGCCAAACATAGCAACTGGTTCACAGAGGAAGTCCATTTCATGGGTCTGACATGGTTGCACTGAGTATGTAGGCCAAGTTCATAACTTGGATTTAGTGAAAATATGAGCTGGTTCAGCCCATAGAGATGTCCATGGGTCCAGATCAAGTACTTGCAGCTAGTGTATGGCACGGGTTGGCCGGGTTCAGTTGGGTATCGGGCCGACTGACTGAGCCAGTTTGGGACCGGGCTAGCTCTTCACACCCGAGTCCCGCCTGATTAACCCGATTATCTGACTTAGGTTTGGCGCTCAATGTGCCTTCCGCCCCTACCTCAGATTTGCTTCCGTATTACTCAATACTATATAGTATATACCCACAGTAGATAGATAAAACGCAAAAAAAATCTGTGCACTCCATCTGTATCTCAGATGGGTACTCGAAAAAAAATTAAACAAACCCTTCAAAAAGCTGTTAGAGGCAGAAAACGGCAACGCATTGAGAGTGGTCAGTAAATCTCTAACAACATATTCTATTACTCACCTTTTTGCCAGATGATGGGGAGTCTGAGCAAGGCCTCGCACCCTCGGATACTGAACAATCGATCATTGATTCCGATGAGGAAAACATAGATACACCATCAAAAGAGGAGATTGTTGAAAAAATCTGTCTGTAATTCAATTCTTCTTGGTTACTTGACTACTTACACTTTGATAGGAGCCCAGGTACGAAAAAGGAAAGCACCGATCTATGCATTCTTCCACGCCGACCCCGATGTCAATTTTGATAGTGATGGTACAGCGGAGTACGTCACTTTCAGCTGTGCAGCATGCCGAACACAAGTAAGACAAGGCTTAAAAACTACAGACAAAGCCTCGACAGGTACTCCCATTTTGAAATATAAGATCTGGATATGACTTACATTTTGTAGGTGCCCTTATATGCCACGCAAAAAGCTGTTGGGGTGATGAAGCCGTGAGTGCTGTTCAGCAATCCAAAAGCCTAGATAAGGCACGAGAGGCTATCAGAAAAATCGGGAAGAAAAGTCAGAGTAAACTTACTGCTGCACTCCGTACTGTAAAAGGATGGGCAGAGTCATTTTCGACTCAGCCGCCCACCAAAAAATCCATTTGGTTTGTGTCTCACCTTTGTAACACAAGTTTGTGCCCTGAATTGAATATATATCAGTGTTGTTACTGCAAGATGGGTCTCAGAGGCAGCACATCCATTTCGTCTGGTTGAAGATTGTTGTTATCGCTGGCTTCAACGAGAAGGGCGACCTACGCAATATATCCCAAGTAAGGAGACAGTCTCGCATGACGTCAAGCATTTGTATCAATGAACAAACGAAAAGCTTGCCCAGGAGCTTCAGGTCAGTATATTTTCTACTCGAGAAGTGCAGAAATGAATAAATCCCACAGGTGCATGATGGGGAGATTCCGATTGCAATTGACTGTTGGACTTCGCCCAACCATCGTGCATGGATGAGCATCACAACATCAAGGACTCGAAAGGGTACAGGTGGACCCAAAGAGCTCATCACTCACCTACTGGATTTTGTTGAGCTTCCCTGCTCTCATTCTGCTGTCAACATGGCCAAAGCACTTGCAAAAGTCTTGACCAACTATGGCATTGCAGATAAGGTTAGTTCCAATGTTTTTCCCCTGACAGTTGTACTAACATACCACAGATTATCTCGGTTCCCTGTGACAACGTGTCTGCAAACACGGCCATGTTTGAGGAGCTAGCCCGCATTCTCCCCACACTTGGCGGACTAAAAGCTCATGTTTGTTGCTTTGCGCATACCATAAACCTGACCGCAAAAGGAGTCCTTCGGCCTTTCAAGTCCAAAAAGCCAAAGAATAACACCTCCCAATCTGAAGCTGATATCGAGGCTGCGGAATTAGCTGGGGTGGCCAACAAGCTTGGTTTAGAAGAGCTTCGAATGGAGCTGCAAGACCTCGAGGTCAACGGCGAACAGACCAGGGATGATCTTGAGGGTTTTGTTGATGTGTTGGATGAGATGACAGCCAGCAAATGAGAGGAATGGATGAAGGCCGTGAAGCCTTTACATTCATTTGGTGTTGGTCAAGGTGTGTGCTCACCGGTGTTCATCAAAGGTTAAATTTTCGTCCTTACTAAAGCACTTATAATTACAGTGTCGTCATATTTCCTTCAAGATCATTCACTCACCCACTCTGCTCTTGCCTCGATGGCGTGACACCGTCCTGGGCACCGAATTCAAAGACCTTGTCCTTCCTCATGACATTGCGACTCGCTGGAACTCTACATATGATATGCTCTCTGCTTTTGTGGAAATGAAGACCGTGGTTGTACAATTCTTAGACTGCGCTTCAAATGGTCTTGTGGCATATACTCTAACGGAAGAAGAATGGGAGGCAATTGGTGACCTAGTCAAGGCTTTAAAGGTGTGTCTCACATCATCTCAACAGCAAATTTGTGCTCACCAGATTTTTAGATTCTCAAGGATGCCACAACTTTCTTCTCTTCCAATGCACCTAACATCTCGGCTGTGATTCCAGCCATGGATGCCATTGACAAGGCCTTTGCCAGTGGAATAATCGACAATCAACAGCTTTGTGCGCCGCTCCGTCACGCGCTCAGCATTGGCAAGAAAACTCTCAATAAATACTACGCTCTGACTGACAATTCCAATATCTATCATATCGCTATGGGTACGTGTTTAGTTGGCTCATAGTATGTACCTTCTACACTCGCTTACAGAGAACTTTCAAGTTCTTCATCTGTCATTCAAACTGAACTACTTTACGCGTCTCAACTGGCCCCTAGAATGGATTAACGAGGCCGAAAACATAACCCGCAACGCGTGGAGTTCACGGTACAAGCCTTCAGCATCTAATGCTCATGCAGCAGCATCTCCGGCCGTTGTATGTCTCCAGATCTAATTACGGTTGCTTTGTTTCTCTAATTTTTAACAGGTTTCTACTGCTACATCGTCAAACTCCTTTTTCTCTCTCATGGCCAGGCAAACTCAGGCCGCAACACCATTGAGTGATGCTGATGAGCTGGATCGTTACCTTGCAGATAGCTGTGTGCCCACCGAAGACCCACTGCGCTGGTGGATTATGAACCGTAAAGTATATCCTAACCTTGCAAAGCTTGCAATATCAACTCATAGTATCCCTGGTATGTCATCACTTCTCACTATTCTTCGGTTTTTTGACTCCGTGTGTAACGCCTCCGCCTCTCCATAATCACCACTGACCATATCCGGCGATACGGTCATCCTAGACGCCGCCGATAGACCAAACGGTCTATCTTATCATTCTATTTATTATTAATTATATAATAAATCCGTTACTATAAGTATCGTACGATTACTTAAGAGTCTAGTTAGTCTTTTACACTGTTGTACACACAATAGTATCCTATTTGTCGTGTTCACCGGTGTTCTTAAGGACTTTGCCCATAGGGCGCGTTATACTTTTTTGAACATCAAAAAATTACTATTGTGTGAATAACACAAAGCTATTAGTTTAACAAGCTAAAAAACAGTTATACTACCAAGTATAACAACCACTATTCCAACTCACATCACAAGCTATACAAAACCCGCTCCATTTTCCGTCCCGCTATATCATTTGCTGTCTCAATGACCTCTCGAAATCAATCAGAGAAGTCATATCGGAGCGTGCGCGATCGCGCACCTTCCATTCGTGGTGACGTGTCACCACAATCAATCTATTCAGTCGCATCAGCGACTCATTCCGTGCGTGCGTCTGAAGGACAGCACTACAGGCAGGACAAAAGTCCACCTAATGAACAGTCTATGACTATTCGTAAGAAACAGCCAACCCGAGAGGGTTTAAGTGAGATTTCTTCTGCGCTACGAGATGTAGCGGCATCACTCGACAAGAGTACGCAAGTACTCAATCGTATTCTCAATATAACTGAGAAATGGGATGCATCTAGCATCCGATCTAATGAAGAAAGATCTTCATCATCGAGAAACAGCAATAGAATCACTATTGCTGCACCCACACCGAGACAGCCTGCCGTCACACCCCTGGTATCACACAACGCAACACCATATATTCATACCGAGACAAACAACTCGGTACGCCAATGGCGTGAGACTGTGTTCAAGGCACCGTCAGTCCAACAATCACTGTTGGACAAACAGTATTCACAAGGGATGACCAAGTCACTCCATCATGTTCCTGTATTTCGACAGGAATACGCACCAGTGTCAGTAACTACACTGACACCCATCAACACATCCCGCATGAGACAGAGTCCCAATGCGGAGGCAGCATCTCAGACACTGCGAGGTCCCAGGCCATTACCTGTGACCAAATCCCACTCACCGCAAAGCGTGGTGAACATCAACAATGAACCAAAGTTACCTCGTAACTTCAATCAGGTAGTAGCGATACCACCACAGGAAAGTACAATGTACTTACCTACTGCAAGGGCGCCAGTGGTACCCAATATTATTATTACACCTCCAGTAGTTGTACCGAACACTACTGGAGATCACTCCAGTATGGGACCGCAACACGGTACCCTTCCGGTAGTTCCTACTACCATATCCATCGCCCTGGCGACACAAAGTGTTGCCCCTCCGGTAGTACACACTACCATAAGACTGCCCAAATTGCCGTCCAGCAATGCGCCAGAGCCAAGTTCAATGCCAGTACCAACGGTATTGGCCGAGTTGCAACCACAGCCGCTTCCGTTGGGAGTAGCTAAAGATTGGATGAGTCGCATAGCGATTCAACGCCAACATAACACCAGTCTCTGAGATTTCGGATTCGCGCCATCTGGGCTTCCCGACCAAATGGTGGGATATAATGTCGACAGAATACCCGTTGACAAATTGACTACTCCCAGAGAAATCTGGGATCGATTTTACATTCCACCTGCTGAGTCCTTTCCAGGACCAAGCAATAATGCCGGAGCGAAAGCGCCTAGCAAAAAATCCCGTGAAGGGGGGAGGAAGCACAAGAGTGCTAAATCCAAAGGCCGCAAACGCAGCCCATGGTCAGATGAATCATCGGACCCAAGTGACACTGAGTCAAATACTGACTCATCGTCTAATGCCTCTTGGCTAGACAAATTTGCTACCTGCAAGGGTAAAATTACTAAAAATGAGCAGCGTAAATTACTGCGCTCACTTGCATCTAAGATGCGAGAAACAACAGGTGACGACGAACGTCATTCCCGATGGAAACACAAGGTACACAAAGTGTACCGTAAACAAATTCGAGATAAGGTAGGGAATCCTATCCCTCCCATTGAGAGCCGTAAAGCTCTTAAAGTTCCATCTCCGGAGGTCTATGATGGATCTCCGGATGTCGATGTCTTCAAGCAGTGGCTAATGTCACTTCTCCAATGGATGGTAGTCAACCGCATGTGCGGTGACGATTACGATGCTACACGGACTGCCATGCTTGGCATGTTTCTACAGGGCAAAGCCCTTGACTGGTATAACGACGAAGTTGCTGGTATACACCGCACTGTCCTTAAGTGGACATTTGAAGGCGCCATCATTGGTGTCTTTGATTGTTGCATCCAAGCAACGACCATTCATCAAGCTGCACGGCAGTTTGACCTTATTGAGTATTCACCCGATACGGGTGTGAGGGATTATTATTCCTCACTTACACGATGGGCATCACGGATGCTCCAAACACCGGATGATGCAACAATGCGGAAACGGTTCATTGAGGGATTACCTTCAATATTATCAGGCAACTCACAAATGAGGGGATCGTTCCGGAGTATGCCAAATTAGAAGTGATGGTCAGAGCCGTCACACGCATTGAGGACCACACGGCCCTCACTAAATATTATGTCTCTTCTAGGAATAGAGACGATGAACTTGAATCATCAGAACACCCCGATGAGTCGGACACCGAGAACATTAAAAATGTTCTTGAGCCAATCGAGGAGGACACCTCCTTAAGTGTCAGAAAGGATAAACCTTCCGAATGATTTATTGGTTTATTCCGACGCCCAGGTAATATGCCTTACCTGGGCATCACTACTTATCCTCAGCCCGGATTCTCACTGAGAATCCTCATTAAGCAATACTTGGAAACTTCTGAGTCTGCGCGTTGAACATTTGGACATTTCCGAATCAAATCATGGTCTAGTGGTACGCCCCACTATCGTTTGATTCGGACAAGTCCGAAAATCTGATGCGCCGCATCAATTAATCCCGTACTTGATACGGGATCATTCTATGTTAAACCAAATTAAAAATGGTTTGGATGGTGATGATGTCATTACCATTTTCGATTCACATCCCTGATGTTAATCTGGTGGGGGAGAGTGTAACACCTCCGCCTCTCCATAATCACCACTGACCGTATCCGGCGATACGGTCATCCTAGACGCCGCCGATAGACCAAACGGTCTATCTTATCATTCTATTTATTATTAATTATATAATAAATCCGTTACTATAAGTATCGTACAATTACTTAAGAGTCTAGTTAGTCTTTTACACCGTCGTACACACAATAGTATCCTATTTGTCGTGTTCACCGGTGTTCTTAAGGACTTTGCCCATAGGGCGCGTTATACTGTGTTTGTATAGCATCTGCTGTTTCTGTTGAATGAAGGTTCTCGCGTGGCCGTATTCTCATCTCACATCTTTGCAATTGTCTCCGTGCATTAACAATACGTGCACTAATGTGCTTTGGGGACTGGTCTCGTCAGGACTTTGTTACAACGAGGAGCCAGAGGACTTCCTAGGTAATACTGTAGCTCCAATCAATGACGATGCATCCAACTTGATTGACGATGATGATATATGAGCATAGTAGATATTCTTAATGTAGCACAAACTTGTATCTCATTGCTAGGTACAATAAATGAAGTTATTTTATTGTTTTAGCTAGACCGGGTGAACCCGGAACCCGAGGGCTTGGGAAACCCAGTCCCGAGTATCTCGGCTTCGGGTTTTTTGAACTGATCGGGACGGGCAGACCTTAAGAGTCCCGAACCCAACCCGAGCCATACACTACTTGCAGCCTATAAGGCTTGACTTGTGACCCGTATCTGACTTGTGGGAAACGCATCACTGACTTGCAACTATTATCCGCAAGTACTTGTGGATCTGTCTATTAAACAAGTACTTACAGCTATAGCCACAAGTATTTACCATTATTTACTTGCATACATTCATTGTACAGTGTATAATACTATCAAAAACCTGTACTTTACTTGCTACACTAATTTCATACTATGTTATGAAGTAAAAATGTACTGACAGTTAGGCTTTGGATTGTAGACAGCTCACTGAGATTGGGCGCTAAAATTAGCGCCCAATCTCAGTGAGCTGTCTACAACCTCAAACATGTGTGGCAGTACTTGTTAAGTACTATAATAAATATGATACTGTTGATGACTGTAAGTTTTGATCACCAATTAATAAATATATGTGTTCACAAGTCAGGCAAGTACTTGCAAGTCAACCAAAATTTCCCAAAGTCTGACTTGTGACCCATGGGAAATGGACCTTGGGATCCGCAAGTCAGAAACTTGCGAGTTTTCCCATGGATCTTACCTGTGAAGACTTGGACTCATGGACATCTCTATGTGCTGCCACTGTATACAGCAAGTGTGTCTGGTTGACCCACATGACTGATTAGATATGACTCATAAGAGCTAATCTAGTTTCAATAGCATGCTCAAGGGTCAAAACTAATAAAGATTTCTGAAAAATTTAAAAAAAGAAAAGAATACATGAAAAAGATATTACTATTGTGGTGGAGGATGATAAGAGCAAAGGCAATGGACAAAGAATGTAATTTACAGGGTAGTATACAGAAAGTATGTATGGCAGAATGTCAAGAGAAAAATGGGGTTACTAATCATTATTTGCTCAGACACCTGGGGAATTCATGGCTGGTATGAGAATCTAGATACAAGAGAAGTATGTCCATTAGAGTCAAGGATGAAGGAATACAGACTTGAACTTCTGCTTCACTGTTGTGATTTTGGTCTGGATCTTTTGGGAAATCCTTGGAGTTTGTTTTGTAAAAGAAATTTTAATGTGGTCATATGTGAGATCCAAGTGTTGTGATCTCCTGAGGGTGTGTGGATGCTCTTCTCCCAAAACCTTTTTTGAGAGCTCTACAAGAGGCTCTTCTAGTTGCAATGCATCATTGTACCTTCCAACCTCAGAATAGTTAATTGCCAGGTTCTGTATCCTGCTAAGGGTGTCGGGATGTTCTTCTCCCAAAACCCTCTTTGAGAGCTCCACAAGAGGCTCTGCTAGTTGCAATGCATCATTGTATCTTCCAACCTCAGAATAGCTGATTGCCAAGTTGTGTATTCTGCCAAGAGTCCCTGGGTGATCTTCTCCCAAGACCATCTTTGAGAGCTCCACAAGGTGCGCTTCTAGTTGCACTGCATCATTGTATCTTCCAGCCTCAGAATATCTGTTTGCCAAGTTCTGTATCCTGCCAGGGTGTCTGGGTGCTCTTCTCCCATAACCTTCTTTGAGAGCTCCACAAGAGGCTCTGCTAGCTGCAATGCATCATTGAATCTTCCAACCTCAGAATAGCTGATTACCAAGTTCTGTATCCTGCCAAGGGTGTCTGGATGTTCTTCTCCCAAAACCTTCTTTGAGAGCTCCATCAGAGGCTCTGCTAGTTGCAATGCATCAATGTATCTTCCAACCCTAGAATATCTGCTTGCCAAGATCTGTATCCTGCTAAGGGTGTCTGGATGTTCTTCTCCCAAAACTTTTTTTTGAGAGCTCCAAAAGAGGCTCTGCTAGTTGCAATGCATCATTGTACCTTCCAACCTCAGAATATCTGTTTGCCAAGTTCTGTATCCTGCTAAGGGTGTTGGGATGTTCTTCTCCCAAAACCTTCTTTGAGAGCTCCACAAGGGGCTCTTCTAGTTGCACTGCATCATTGTATCTTCCAACCTCAGAATATCTGTTTGCCAAATTCTGTATCCTGCAAGGGTGTCTGGGTGCTCTTCTCCTAAAACCTTCTTTGAGAGCTCCACAAGAGGCTCTGCTAGCTGCAATGCATCATTGTATCTTCCAACCTCAGAATAGCTGATCACCAAGTTCTGTATCCTGCCAAGGGTGTCTGGATGTTCTTCTCCCAAAACCTTTTTTGAGAGCTCCACCAGAGGCTCTGCTAGTTGCAATGCATCATTGAATCTTTCAACCTCAGAATAGTTAATTGCCAGGTTCTGTATCCTGCTAAGGGTGTGTGGGTGATCTTCTCCCAAAGCCTTCTTTGAGAGCTCCACAAGAGGCTCTGCTAGCTGCAATGCATCATTGTATCTTCCAACCTCAGAATATCTGCTTGCCAAGTTCTGTATCCTGCTAAGGGTGTTGGGTGTTCTTCTCCCAAAACTTTCTTTGAGAGCTCCACAAGAGGCTCTGCTAATTCCAAGCATCATTGTATCTTCCAACCTAGAATATCTGCTTGCCAAGTTCTGTATCCTGCTAAGGGTGTCTGGATGTTCTTCTCCGAAAACCTTTTTTGAGAGCTCCACAGAGGCTCTGTCTAGTTGCAATGCATCATTGTATCTTCCAACCTCAGAGTAGTTGATTGCCAAGCTCTGTATCCTGCTAAGGGTGTGTGGGTGATCTTCTCCCAAAACCTTCTTTGAGAGCTCCACAAGAGGCTCTTCTAGTTGCATGCATCATTGTATCTTCCAACTTCAGAATATCTGTTGCCAAGTTCTGTATCCTGCCAAGGGTGTCTGGGTGCTCTTTTCCCATAGCCTTCTTTGAGAGCTCCACAAGAGGCTCTGCTAGTTGCAATGCATCATTGTATCTTCCAACCTCAGAATAGCTGATTGCCAAGTTCTGTATCCTGCTAAGGGTGTCGGGTGTTCTTCTCCCAAAACCTTCTTTGAGAGCTCCACCAGTGGCTCTGCTAGTTGCAATGCATCATTGTATCTTCCAACCTAGAATATCTGCTTGCCAAGTTCTGTATCCTGCTAAGGGTGTCTGGATGCTCTTCTCCCAAAACTTCTTTGAGAGCTCCAAAAGAGGCTCTGCTAGTTGCACTGCATCATTGTACCTTCCAACCTCAGAATATCTGTTTGCCAAGTTCTGTATCCTGCTAAGGGTGTCGGGATGTTCTTCTCCCAAAACCTTCTTTGAGAGCTCCACAAGAGGCTCTGCTAGATGCAATGCATCATTGTATCTTCCAACCTCAGAATATCTGCCTGCCAAGTTCTGTATCCTGCTAAGGGTGTCAGGATGTTCTTCTCCCAATACCTTCTTTGAGAGCTCCACAAGGGCTCTTCTAGTTGCACTGCATCATTGTATCTTCCAACCTCAGAATATCTGTTTGCCAAGTTCTGTATCCTGCTAAGGGTGTCTGGATGTTCTTCTCCCAAAACCTTCTTTGAGAGCTCCACAACAGGCTCTTCAAGCTGGAGTGCATCATTGTATCTTCCAACCCAGAATAGCTGATTGCCAAGTTCTGTATCCAGCAAGGGTGTCTGGGTGCTCTTCCCCAAAACTTTCTTTGAGAGCTCTACAAGAGGTTCTTCTAGTTGCAATGCATCATTGTATCTTCCAACCTCAGAATATCTGCTTGCCAAGTTCTGTATCCTGCTAAGGGTGTCTGGATGTTCTTCTCCGAAAACCTTTTTTGAGAGCTCCATCAGAGGCTCTGCTAGTTGCAATGCATCAATGTATCTTCCAACCTCAGAATATCTGCTTGCCAAGTTCTGTATCCTGCTAAGGGTGTCTGGATGTTCTTCTCCCAAAACCTTCTTTGAGAGCTCCACAAGGGGCTCTTCTAGTTGCACTGCATCATTGTATCTTCCAACCTTAGAATATCTGTTTGCCAAGTTCTGTATCCTGCTTAGGGTGTCTGGGTGATCTTCTCCCATAATCTTCTTTGAGAGCTCTACAAGTGGCTCTGCTAGTTGCAATGCATCATTGAATCTTCCAACCTCAGAATAGCTGATGGCCAAGTTCTGTATTCTAGTAAGGGTGTCTGGGTGCTCTTCTCCCAACACCTCCTTTGAGAGCTCCACAACAGGCTCTTCAAGCTGGAGTGCATCATTAATCCTTCCAGAATCACCATATGTCCCCCCACCTTCTGCATCAGCCCAAGTGTTTCTGGATGCTTCTCTCCTAATGTGCGCTTTGTTTCTTCTAACAATGGCTCCAGTAGCTTCAATGCAGCTCCATAATGCCCGCACATACTCCATAGCTTTGCAATAGCTTTGTTGGTATGTCTATTACTTCCAATATTAAAACTTCTGCAATGTGATACTAATAATCTCATATATCCGATTTCAGTCCAGTCTGCATCCTCTACAGTGATTGCCACAATGCTTTGAGCTCCTTCTTCCAGGATCCTTCTGCTGGAGTTATCAGTACTATCCTTAATCCATCCATGGATCAATGGATGTATTGAATAAAATCCATCTTTTTCAACTGTTACAAGAGAATATGACATCAACTCCTCACTCATTTTATTCATTTCCATCTCATTCCAGTCAAAATCTGGTGAACAAAGGACCTCCAATTGAGCTTGTGCTGCCAATGGTGGCCAACCCCATATTTTCATTTTCTCAATTGCTTTTTGGAATAGAATCCTTGGTATCCTCTCATAATGATAGCAGGAGCATATTCTCAAAAATGTTCTACTTTTCTCTGTCAACATCTGCCAGCTAATGTCCCATGTTGCATAGACAGAAAGGTTGAAGTTGTCACTGCTTTGTGTGAAGTGCTTGCTTAGCAAGCTTGACAGATGCTTTTCAAAAGTCTGCAGATAGCTGCCAATGCAGTTGTGCCTGCAAATGTACGAGCCTGCATGAACCAGCGCCAGTGTAAAATAATGTACCCTGGCTGCAATCTGATAGGCAATTAATCTCTCCTCAGCACTGCTTTGGCGTCCTTTGATGGCATGCTTTAACAGAAGTTCAACCCCATCCTGGGGTAACATATCATTTACTTCTGCTAAATTTGGAGATAGTGCATCAAGATGGCGGTTGCGTGATGTGATGATAATATTTCCTGCGTTTGCTTTCGGTAAAAAGTTCCCAAGATTGAATCTTGGATCATCAGCATTATCCATCACAACCAACCATTCTTCCTTGTCCTTTGCTAACAATTGGAGCCCTACTCTCCAGCTATCAGGCTGCTGGAGTCCATTCTTGATTGCAATGTCATAATAACTTGCTTGAATAGATTCTTCAGAATGGGCTGAGATAAAGTAGTGCTTGGTGAATCTGCAAAATCCAAATGAGTAGACATATACAATATGATGTAGTATCTGCTCATGACAATGGTACCTTGTTTGTGATTGTCTTACAA
Organism: Rhodocollybia butyracea; assembly: GCA_015501585.1. Lineage (NCBI taxonomy): Eukaryota > Fungi > Basidiomycota > Agaricomycetes > Agaricales > Omphalotaceae > Rhodocollybia > Rhodocollybia butyracea. Next base: position 23,661 of record JADNRY010000562.1, read on the forward strand.
ACTCTAGAACACATTGTGTCTTTCCAGCCCCACCAATACCTAATAGGAGAAATATCTTCCTTTCTGTAGCCATGGGCTGAGATCCAAAATAGGTGTCCATTTCCAGCAGTATATCTTTCCGCCCTGTAAAAAAAAGTGTGGCTGCAGGGAAATCAGTCATTCCTGGTGTATATCCTGTCAATTTGCTCAGCTCAAGAAAGAGTGAAGACCAAGTTATATTGCATACCTGGAGGAGCAGTACTTTTGATCTCTGCTCTTGAGTTCTCGGTGGGATATGTAACCTGAAATGATGATCCCTCTATGATAAAGTTCGATGCTCCTGCAAAAAAAGCCGCCTCTGTGTGCCCATTCACTTTACCAATTATACCTCGAATCATATTCAACTTGATACTTACGTTGCAGACATTTTGACTTGTAGGTTGGGGATCAAAAGACATGCCGCGTGCGATGGGCCCACTTTATAACGAGTAGTTACAAGTCAGGTGCCGTGATTGATATTTTCCGAACTTGATCTCGATTCGAATATTCTCACACTATAATATAGTTCACGACTTGACTGATGAAAACAGACACCAACAGCAAGAACGAATCCCATTTGGTAGTATATTAATATGAGCCTGATGATACTTAGTACTAATCCATCAAGCATCGCCTTCGAGCTTGTAGAAACAAGAGATGCCGGATAAACGGAGTACACGAAAGTGGAATACTGCGCATTGCAGACATCTCGTGTAGCACGAGTCTCTTTTTGGAGAACTTTGAACAGGAAATGAATAATTTGTATTTACTATCAGCTATCAGGCATCAAGCCCATAGAAAACCAGATCTATCAGAGACGGGGGTGGACAATAACGTATCGTCACGGCTACACCGAGTTGGAACACATCATCCAAGGACCCACAAATTCAAGATCCAACTAACAAACAACATCCAACCATCTAGTCCAAGCATCAATGCCCTTGCCAGAGGTATAAAGCAGAGTGGTGGAGCTTTGCCACCTTCCCAACGAACAGGCTTCACTCTACATGTCGCATCACCACGTATTAACCCAGCCTACGACAAGTTAACAACAGTCTCTGTTGCTATTCCTTCTGACTTAACAAGCTGCATACCTGGCTATGTCGAGTGTGTCTCGTTGCCAATGACACACACATACAATTTCCTGGCTCTGTCAATACCGGCTTCGCATACAACGTACGTGGCCACTTTGTTCATGTTGCGGAAAACGGTGCTGATTGGTATACCGACGTGTTTGTAGGTTGTGAAATCGGGGATGTTTGTGCGGCGTCGATACTATGAACATCCGGACTCGCTAAAAATAACCACGATACCGTTGCCGGAACAGGAATCGAACCTGGTAACACACTGGGGGCTAGCCAACAGTACCAAGGAAGGAAGCGCGCGCGCAGGACTTTGTTTACCGTTTGAACCAGTGGAGTTAAGAGTCGAGTGCGATGCTTTCGCCACTAGAGTAAAGGAATGGGACGTCAGCTTGGTTGGCCTTGCCATCGGGTTCAACTTCTCCGTGCTGTACATCGAAATCTACGATAATAGTATCGTAGTCCAGCGAAGCACCGAGAAAAACGTGGATGAGGATTAATTGTGTTTTTCAGTTTCGCACTGAGCATGCACTCGCCTTCTTCGCCGACTTTACCTCGGTTCCTGTGTCCTAGTTCTCGTAGTCTTCCATGCTAGCCCATATTATCTGCACGTATCGCTTTGTGTTAACTTGCTTCTTCTTTCGCTCATAAACATGTAAACAACATATTGTTCGAGATTATCTATTGCAATCGATATTTGAAAACTTGAAAACTTGCAAGGTTCAGAAGTCCAACGTTCACTGCCACAGCGACGGAGTTGAAGACCAAGAGAAGACCAAGAAGAGCAAAAAGAAAAACAAGTTGCGAGATGGATGAGAGGAGATAACATTAACAAGGTAAACCGTGAGAATCAGTGGCGCTAATTCGAAACTTCGCGATTTGGGTTATGTACAAAGTTTTTTGACCTTTGTCTTCGAATGGCGCGTTTTTTCCGCCGAAGGTGCTCCAACGTCGGGAGCTGCTTATCTCTCTGCTAGCCCCCTTCAAAATACACGGTCTTCACGCTTGGACTAGCAGAAATAAACGGCCTATGCGTCCACGTTGGAGAATAGCGGCATGATGCGATAGAAATATGGGAGCTACACGACTCATACGCTGCGACTTGAGCTCGTATATCGCTCCCCGGCTGCAAGAAACACGTTGAAAACTACCTTCTCTGTGTAGCGTTCATCAAGAATAATCGAGGGTACTGTACTTCTGTAGTTGGCCCTGCTTGGCATCCTGGAGCTCCACACCTTGTATGTTGCAATAGGTTTTGAAAGGAGTTGACACTTACCGGATACCGGCAACCTTTAGGCCTTTAGGATCCGGGATTGCGAGTTAGTTCCATTGTGAGCCTATCTGCAGGCAGAAGTAGTTGTGGCCCGCTCTGCCAATAGTCTCTCCAGAAGTAATAGATGAACCGCCACCACCATATCCTTCGCCCTGCGTCCGACGTGCACGAGGGACGATACCATACTGTATTTCCCCAACTTGCTTGCACGGGCTTTCTCTCGTGCCGAGGTACGCCTGCTGTAAATGGTTCACCAGGCTATCACTAACCATACTACTTATAGTTTTATCCCTACGAACGATAGTCCCCTGCATTATTCTCTCACTGTTCTTCACGCTACCGTATCGTCGTCATCACCCTCAATAAACCATTTAATCGCAAAATATCCTCTATTTACTCGCTACTGCCAACCTAGTGAGTCTGAACTCGAGTCGGAGCATGCCGTGATCGGCGAGGAAGTCGCGTCTCGCGGAGGGAGGCGATGGCGCGTTTGATTCGCGCCAGCGGAAGGTGATGGGGTCATCAAGGGCTTTGCAGGCGTCGATGCGCGTGACGTAGGCGTATTTGGTGGCGTCCTCGCCTTGGTCTGTGTATAGCCAGTCTTCGGGCACGGAGGGGGGCTTCTTTTGCGGAGGGCTGGACGAAAGTGGTGTAGTGGTCATCGAGCTGTGGAAGAGATAGGCAACAATGTTAGTTGGTTTTTAAGCTTAGGGAAAAAAGGGAAAAAGACGTACCTTGGAACGAATGTCGTAGATGTATTCCTCAAGAGCGTGTTTACGGTCCTACACATTAATCAGTACGAGTAAAAATGATAATAAACACGAAATAACTAACCTCAGTGTCCGTGACGAGTTTATCGTTCTCCCACATCGAGTTCTCCTGCTCCTTCAACATCTCAATGATACTCTTATCCAACGCAGAGTTGCTAGCGACGAATTCGACATCATGCTTGATGACCTTCTTTTTGAGAGGACGGGGTGTAGCTCCGTCAGCAGCAGCGTCCTCAACGCCCTCCATAGGTGCAGGCACAAGGGGCACCTCCTTCTCCTCTCTAGTCTCGGCATACGCACCCTCGAAACTCATCACCCCATTCGCGTTCAACCGTGTCTTGAACCTAACCTGGATAAGGTCCCCAGGCGCCTCCACGCCAACCTGCGGAATCTCCTTGGCGGTGAACATGGCTATCCACGGCGGGATAGACTCAGGGAGACCCTCAGGCTGCGCATAGACAGCCTCGATGTCAAACGGCTCTTTATGGTAGAAGCTCAGGATCTTCGTCAACGGGATGGGTTGCCCTGGCCAAATACCACGAGCTCGATGTCTTCCTTGGGATCAGTGGGCGTCGGGGCCCATTGGACCTTTATGGGGTAGTGAGAGATGTCGGAGATGGCAAAGTCGCGGACACGGAAGACAGGAGAGAGCACAGGAGAGAGCATGGCGCAGAAAAAGGTGGCGCTGCAGGCGACGACCTTCTCCTGGTTAAGTGTCGTGGAGAGGGTTTTGCCGGGGAAGTACGCTGCGATGCGCGCGCGGACTGCTGGCATGCGGGAGGAGCCCCCAATGAGCTCGATTTCGTCTGGGGTGAGCCCAGAGTCTGCGATGGCGCGTTCGATGGGTGCGGTGATGTGAGAGAGCTCGTCAGCGATGAGGCCCTCGAGCTCGTCTCGTGTGAGTTTTGAGGAGGCGTCGACGTCGTTCATGATGGATTCGACGTTGATGGGGGCCTCGGCGTTGGCGGATAAGACATTTTTGAGCTTTTCTGCGGCGGAAGGTGGCTTTGGGGTTGAAGATGATCCCAATTTTGTACTATTCTTTGAACTGGGCGGGCAGAGTGCCTCACGAGTGCAATGTCAATGTCACGGCCACCGAGATTACGGTCGTAGGCGGTAGATTTGACTAGGACTGTTAGCTGGCCTTTGAGAAGGCGACGATGGAGACAGACATGGAGGAGTGGCCGACATCGACAAAGGCGATGTTCTTGGGTTTGTCTGCTTCTGGGAGGTCGGGTTTTGTGATGCCGTATCCGAGCGCGGAAAGATACATGGCATGAGCTGTATTGCTGAGAATGACTGTCTCTCGCCGAGATAATTGACCTGAGGAAAACGTTGAGATAATTGAAATTTTTCAAGTAATTGATAACATACCTCTACTCCGACGGTACTCTGTACATCCACCAATGCCACGTTAATCAACTTCTTTTCAATATTCTGCACATCAAAGTCATTGAGCGACCGACTACCTAATTGCTTAAGAGATCCTATGGTATTCTTCGTCTTGCCTGCTTCGCCGATAGTTCGTTGTTTGGGTCCAAAAGCGACGAGAGAGCTAGCGATATTTCATGTCAGAACAGGCGTAAAAACGAAAGGAATGCAACGCACGGTGTAGCACGATTGTAGACTTCATTAGTGATAACGTCGATACCTCTGTGTCTAGCTACACCAATCTGAAGAAGAAAAGAAGATCAATCAGGTGAATCCAGCGATCTATAGGCTTTGAAAACTTACTTTACTCGCTAGTGTACCAAAGTCGACGCCGACAGTAGCCATTTACTCTTGAAAAGTCGTGAGAAAAGAAAAAGATTGGGACAGGTGGAAAACTGAAAAGTATCCCCGACTCTGACCGAAGGGAAGGGAGGGTCTTGTAGGTGTCAAATGAGTGTTGGATTCTTCCAAAACCGCCAGATTGGGTATTTCTTTCCCACCTGATCTTCAGCCGCCATGCCGTTTGTTTCATGTCGAGCCGCTATGCCGGGTAGTCTGTTTTTCAATGATTTCTATGGTCATATGACTAGTTTTTTCGCGTTTTTAAAGATTTATTTACAAGAGTCTAATCATCGAGGTAAGTGATGATATATACATCATCTTCCTTCCACTCACCGATGGTCAGTGTACGCTCCGCGCGACTCAGACCCGCTCTCCTTTCCATCGGTTTAAGTACTGGGTCCCGTACCCCGGCTCCGGCCCCTTTTTGTCTCTCATTCATTTTTATATTTCACTTACTCCTATAAATACTTGAGAGCCACGGTAGCATTACAAGTTTTCCACTGTCTAACTTGTCCGTGTTCGCTCTCAGGTATGTACATAGCTCTGGTATAAAGTTTTCCTCTGTCTAACTTATCCATATGCTCTCTCAGCCGTTTAGTTCATACAAGTTTTCGCTATATCTTTTATAAAACATCATTTCATTCAACTCTATGTCTGATGGAACCAACACTTCGAAACCCGCTTCTGGGGATATCCCCGTCGCAGGTGACACTCGAACAGCAACTGGCTCCAACACCACGCATACTGCATCAGGATCAACTCCTTCACTTGGGAATGTCGAATCTTCCGCCTTACCCCTCTCTCCCGAGGTCTCACGACAATGTGTTGAGTTCACTAAGCGGTTTGAAGATGGCGACATCACCAAGTTCGATGCCTTCTTCAACGTTCAAAGAGCTCTCATTCCGGAAAAGCTCGATCAGAATGCCCTTGCTCAAACACTCTCATTCTACTTCAACCTCCTCGACGTCATGGAGACACAGAGACAGAAGGCCGCTGAAATCGGGCAATCTCACAGTGGGGATGAAACCCAAGTTACTTCAGAGACTAGGAAACGGCCCCTCAGAGATGATGAACCTGTCGGGTCTGACTCCGAATCTGAATCTGATGACGCAGAACCTACCTCTCGTCGCAAGGTTGACATCACTACCTTTGCCTGGACGTCCCGTTCAAACATCCCCCAACTATCTCCAGTCCTGGAAAAAACTCGACTTGCACTCGAGAATTTCTCCCGAGACCCTAGGACTGTACGATCGTCAATCATCTCCCAACCTGACTGTCCCAGCTTTAGCTTCGAGGATTGGGATGATCTCATCAGAGGAAAGCCAGCCAAGTTTGACCACATCTTTTCGAGCATTCACGCAACTTCCCTTGATGACAAGCAAAGTCAAAAGGTTGGTGACATCGAGTTCAGATTTGGAAACCATCTCCCTAAACGAACCATATCAACCCATGGGGAATGGTCTATCACCTTTGATAAATATGCAAGAGCCGTTGAGTATGTGCTCCCCCATCGCAACGATGAGCTCCGATCATACAGAGACTACATTTCTCAACTCTTCGCTTCCCTCCCTGCCAGTAACCATTCTCGGGTCCTCAACTATGACAAGGCCGTTAGACTCCGTGTCTCGCAAACTCGCTGTTACTTACTCTCCGACCATAGCTCCTTCACGGACCTATCTCTCCTCTGGCTCCAAGCACCGTCGTGGACTAGCGAGCCCATATCAGGCAAGCCTGGAAACAGTACGAAGCAAACGAACAACCGTCGCAGGGACCCTTGTAGAAGGTTCAACGACAAAAAATGCCCAAACACAGCAGAAACTTGCAATTACAAGCACATCTGCTCAAGCTGCAAAAGCAACTCCCATGGACGAGCAGACTGCACCAACACGCCAAGAACCAACTGAACGTTGGTTCCGTCGCCCCCGCTATGCCCGTGATTTTATCTGGGATAGCTCAGACGACGCAACCGAAAGACTCACATTGGCCAAAGCCTCCGAATTCATGCCTGCTCTCCCAGGAGTACCTGATAACGAAATCTTGAACGACGTAGCGATTCACACTATCAAAACCAATCCGCACCTCTTCCGTGTCACTACACCAATCAATGTCGAAGTTTTTGGACGTTACCTCCAATCCCATCCAAACCAACCCTTCGTAAATTCGGTGCTTCATGGGTTACGATATGGTTTTTGGCCATGGGCTGATACATCCAATCCCGATGTACCACCAACCTTGGACCGGTCTTACCCCTTAAAAGACAGCAATCACCTTGCCTTCTCCCGTTCACAGCGAGACCTTGAAATTCAAGCTCGCCGTTTCTCTCAGGGATTCCCGGAGCTTCTACCTGGAATGCAATCTATCCCAGTTGTCGTTGTTCCAAAACCTCATTCAAACAAACTCAGGCTCACCGTTCACCACAGTGCAGGACCGTTCTCCCCAAACTCTTTCATAGACCGGAAGTATGTGTCCGTAAAATTAGATAACCTTCATGATTTAGGTGCTGCACTCCTTCGAGTGCGTCGTGTCCATGGTAACAGACGCCTAGTTGTCTTCAAATCCGATGTCTCCCAAGCATACCGCCGCCTACCGATGGAACCACGATGGCAAATACGCCAGATAATCCGAATCGCAAATCTATTCCACACTGATCAGTGTAATAATTTCGGAAATCGAGGTGCTGGTGGCATCTGGGGAAACTTCTTTGCCCTTGTCCTGTGGATAGCCATTTATATTCTCCTTCTTCAAGACTTATTCGGATACGTTGACGATGCATTTAGCTGGGAATTTGAAGATCATCAAGAATACTACCCACCTTACAGCAAATTCTTCCCTACAAAACAGACCCGCCTCCTCCTCCTGTGGATGAACTCGGAATTCCCCATGATGAACCCAAACAACTTTGGGGCCCTTCCCTCATGATCATCGGGTTCGAAGTAGATCCAAACAAAATGACTATCACAATGACTGCTGACTCCCGTTCCGACCTCCTAGCTGCCTTGCGCGAATTCGCTGTCCCAGGCAAACGATGGGAGCTCAGAGAATTCCAATGTATAGGCGGTTGGGTAAACTGGTCTTTGAACGTTTACCCGTTGCTGCGTCCAGGACTCTCTTCCCTGTATGAAAAGATGTCAGGAAAGGACAAGCCTTCTCAAAAAATTTGGATCAACACCTGTGTCTGTCGCGAGATTCATTGGCTTGCAAGCCATATTGAGAATTCAAATGGTATACGAATGCTAGACTCCGATGAATGGGGCCCAGACGAAGCAGATCTTGTGTTCTACACAGACGCTTGCATGTCCGGGATGGGTTACTGGCTGAAATCCGGTTCTGTGGCCCTAGGCTATCAGTACAAAATCGAGGATACACCAGAAAAGCCAATATTTTTCTTCGAAGCACTAACCATACTTTCCGCCTTTCAATACGCAACTGTCTTCTCTAACCCGCCACCAAAGCGAGTCTTCATTTTCACAGACAACACAAACACCGTCGACATGTTCAATTCCTTGAAGGCTAAAGCTGAGTACAACTCTTTACTCATCACTGCCGTTGAACTTGGATTGAATGCCAACTCTAACCTACGTGTTGGACACATCCCCGGTGACAAAAACTCTATTGCCGATGCTTTATCTCGGTTCGACAACGACAAGGTGTATGATTTGTGCCCTGACATGGTCATCTCCCCATTTAGACCCCCTCGTTTGATGATGGGGGCAGACCTAAAATGAACCTACCCGCGCCCTCCTCCCGACAGCCTTCCCGGCCTGTCTGGAGCCACGCACGCCTTGTGCACGAACAAAATATCGCACTAGGTCATGCTCTCGAGCCCTCTTCCCGGGCATCATACTCTTCTGCCCTTCAATCATATGTCACTTTCTGTCGGAACCATTCTATGTCTATTGAACCCACACCCGAAACTCTATCTTTTTACATTGTATACATGTATCATTTCATCCCGAGGTCCGTACCGACCTACTTGTCAGGAATTTGCAGCCAACTCGAACCCTTCTATCCTGAAATCCGCAAGTCTCGTAACCATCGCCTAGTCCAAAAAACATTACGAGGATGCAAGAAAATACACTCCGTTCCTGCATCTCGAAAACGTCCTCTTCACCGCACTGAACTCACTGAGGTCCACACCAAATTGAACAACTCTTCCTCATATGACGACCTTTTATTCTTGGCCATCCTGTTTATCGGTTTCTTTGCGCTCATGCGACTCGGCGAACTGGTATGGCCAGACAAAAAATCTCTCCAGTCTTTCCGCAAGGTCGCTTTACGTTCTTCCTTCTCAGGAGATCACAACCACGTCGAGTTCAACCTACCCACACATAAGGCTGACAAAACTTTCGATGGCTCAAGAATAATGGTCCTGGCAACGAACGAGAAAGATTGCCCCGTTTCCATTATGTGGAAGTACATTGCAGAGCGCGACAAGCGCTTCCCAGCGTTGCCTCATCTTTGGGTGAAATCGGACGGTTCAATACCAACTCGCTCTTGGTTTATCCGTCACCTCCGCACTTTTTTTCATGACAACGTTGCCGGACACTTGCTTCGCTCAGGAGGCGCTACTTTCCTCGCTCAGATCGGCACACCATCGGAGCTTATTCAAGCAGCCGGTCGCTGGGCTTCTGACGCCTTCAAGATCTACATTCGCCTTCACCCGGTGTTGTTGACAGCTCTCCTCTTCAGCCAACGCTGAACAAACACAAATCCAACACCGTTCACCACATCACTTCGTTCAACTCCTCTATACCTCTACCCTAGTTCACTCTCCAATCCGAATTCAGGGAGTCATCGCTGATACAGGGTGACTCCGTGTCTGCCTAACGTGCTCGAATAAACGAAACGGCGCCTCGCTGATTAGTCGCGTTTTAAAGATTTATTTACAAGAGTCTAATCATCGAGGTAAGTGATGATATATACATCATCTTCCTTCCACTCACCGATGGTCAGTGTACGCTCCGCGCGACTCAGACCCCGCTCTCCTTTCCATCGGTTTAAGTACTGGGTCCCGTACCCCGGCTCCGGCCCCTTTTTGTCTCTCATTCATTTTTATATTTCACTTACTCCTATAAATACTTGAGAGCCACGGTAGCATTACAAGTTTTCCACTGTCTAACTTGTCCGTGTTCGCTCTCAGGTATGTACATAGCTCTGGTATAAAGTTTTCCTCTGTCTAACTTATCCATATGCTCTCTCAGCCGTTTAGTTCATACAAGTTTTCGCTACCCTCCCTCCACTTGCCCTTATAAAATACTTCTATTCATCTACGTTCATGTAACTATGTCCCTAGTTCACTCTCCAATCCGAATTCAGGGAGTCATCGCTGATACAGGGTGACTCCCGTGTCTGCCTAACGTGCTCGAATAAACGAAACGGCGCCTCGCTGATTAGTTGGGGCTCATGCTTAATTAGGCTATACCGGTGCATATGACCTACCGGCATGGCAATTCTTTTTGTTCCTCTCCAATCCTCTCCGCTCTTTTGAGCTTGTTTACACATAACCTGTAGCCCGGCAAGCGGCAAAGACCCCTACCTCAGCACAAATGTGACATACAACATAGAAGGGAGTGATAAATGGTAGCCGTGACTAGTAGTAATAAATTACGAGAAGGAAAAAAGTCCAATATAATAACACCAAAAGAGAAAATTCCTCAACTAACCCCATGCATCGCACTATACTGTAGTAACTCAGACTTAGGTAGTGTACCAAATTAAAGGGAGCATGAATGCTCCAAGCTTCTTTGATGCATTCATAATAAACCATGCAAGTGATGGTGCCGGACACAAAAATAATCTTGGTTGCCAAGGCCTCAATGATATACTCCGAGTTGTTGGTGCTTAAATTGTCACTTGATGCACAACCTAATATTTCAACAGATAGCGCCTGCCGCGAGAGATAGCCAGTGCTGAATAGCTTACAAGCTTCTGCGTTTAGGTGCTGCGAGTTCGTGGATGCCAAAAGTGTCAGCAGATTAAAGGCATAAAGGAACAATTGTGTACACACATATACCCCAAAATGACAAGCGTAACATCTGTGGGCGGACGGCTGCCACTGCACAAATGAGTGTAAGCAATCACATCAGGTTGGTCAGGGAAGTCAGAACAAGAAACATCTTGAAATATATTCAGGCAAAGAGACTCACAATCCATAATCAATAGTAGCCCACCTCCTGGCATAGGCAGGTAACTTAGCAACATATTTAACATCTGGAACACAAGCAAAGTCATTGACGGCACATAACATGGTGCCCAAGCACAATTGTGGCCCAATTAACCAAGTCACTTCTGAGAATGATATTGACATCAGGAGGTCCTTCATACTAGTAGTATGTCATAGATTCAACATAGATTCAACCACCAGAGTAAAGCTTAGTTTCAAGCGACAAGTACACAGGTAACCCCTGCAGGCAAACGGTGTCCATGGCGATGAAAGAACCAATAAGAGACTATTGAGCGATCTGAAGATCTCGGAAGAAGGAGAGCAATGAATATGTTGTATTAGTAGTGCAGAACTACAGCGCGAATTCTTGTATGGGCGAGAATGAGGGCAGTCCTCAGGATACTTAGTACCTTTTTTCCAAGTTCTCTGGCAGTCTGCCATACTGCTGCCATACAGGCCCGATATATTCAATTGTAACCTACTACCATCTATCAAGTTATGGTTACATTCCTACTGTATATGCCAGAGGCACACAATTTGAATTACTGGAGCAGTCTACACCGAAACTGAGCGATGGCATCTAGTATGGCCTCATGTGAAATATTTGATCATGCACCAATTTCTAATATCTTTGCGATTTCAAAATTTTTCACAGCAGTAAAAACCTCGAGAGTCTACCTGATGGTAGCGGGAAAAATTCATTATATTAAGAGCCTCTGGCCTTTATAATATACCATGCTATTGATTTCTGAACTCTACAAGCCCAGGTTACTATGTAGTGAAGCAATAGAGCTCAGGACACAGATATAATAATCATCTACTTGCTATTAGTAAGTATTAGCTTGTATGATTTTTTATTGTTATAACAAGACAGGTTTAAAATTATCATATTGTAATCATTAATCCCGCAGGCGCGTAAACTTCGGGCCTGCCTCCGCTTCCCTCCCCTCCCCTTCGGGGGGTCCCCCAAGCTGGGAAGTCGTCGGCAGGCACGCTAAAGCCTCGTTTACGCTGTCAAAATATCCCCAACCCTAACCTCTAACTTTCGCGCTGCGCGCGAGCCGCCTGTGGCGGCGCAAACCCCTAACCCTAACCTAACCTAACCTAACCTAATAAAAAAGAAAAAGAATAACAAAATGTTACCAGTAAGGATTGAACTACCAACCCGCTGATTACACCGTCGTGATCCCGTTGACACCCGTTGACAGCGGCAGAACCACTCTGCCATACACACATGAGAATCCCCGATGGGCATTTAATTATGTGGCACCTGTCATTATGTACACTTGATAATAGCAAGAAATAATTGTAAAATCTCTAGACTTGTTATAACAAGTTAATAATTATTAAAAGCGTGTTGGATAATGAGCAATAGCAGGCATGGAATTCTGTAAAAATGAACCTAGTCTCAAACTTAGTACTTGGTACTTACTACAATTATCCCTTGAGAAGGCTGCCAAGCAGCCTCAAAAATTAATACATGCTGGGATTAGTTGCTGTCATAAACTTCATGAAATTGGGCTGCAATAATTAATTCACAACAAAGAATCTTGAAAACCAATTGAAAACATCAAGTTTTTATCTAGCGTGTATCTATTGTGATAACCAGCTCCCCACCCTGTAGCCTGCTCCTTCCAGGACATGGGAGATGTAAGACAACAGCCTGAGATACTGAGATAAAGCAATCTCTTAGTTGTAGTGGAACAAACTAGATATATTCTGTGGACAACATCAATCTCTAGAACAAGTAGTCAAAGCATGACATATGATACTGGATTCGGGGTAACGCTAGCAGGAGATGGTGAAAGGACTGCAGAGTCCAGACATCAGGAACCGGGTCACTAAGCCAGGCGAGTCCGGAATGCATCTGGGAGTCTATCCGCCTATCTCTCCTACACAACAGGGTTCAGTATAACAACAACAACCATTGGACACTGTGCATACCTGCCTATTGCTCAGGCCCTATCTGGTTCAAATCAGTGTGCCCAAACCTAGAAACACAGGACACTTTCACTTGTCTGGTTACCTTGTCACATCTCCTGGCAATCGAACACCAAGTCAAATACCTTTGTTATTACAGGTCCTACATTCCAAGGCAATGGAGACTATGCCGCTTCTGGAATCTGCCATCTGAATGTGGAGGACAAGAGTCATACCTTTTTGTTGCGCACAGCTAATTCAACTTATTGCCCATAAGCTACAATCCCTGCCAAATAATAGCAACTACCAGAAATTCTATTCAGGGAGTGACTGTAACCATTAGTTAGCAAAAGTATATTACCTTTCACACTTGTCAATAAGTACAGGCGCCCTCGTATATACCTATACCTATAACGTGCCTGCCTTAGATGTTGTGAGTTCTTAGAAACCAGCCTCTGAACACAACAACAGCGAGGGCTGGTAGTCGGGGATTGCTGCGCAGCAGCATTAAGGATACATAGAAGTATGTATGGGCGGAATGAAAACTTTTAGCAGAGCCACATTCCCGCTCAACGCTCAAGCGCTCATTAATGCATTCCCGATTTGGAAGTTTCCTCATTCTCTCGCATTCTTCCAAATTCTACAACTCATTCTGCCCACGCTGCCTGCCCTATTCAATCTTCCGTGCCGACTAACTCCTCTGGAGTCTGAATTCACTTGCAGCTGTATTCGTCGGGTTTTAAAGCCAGGAATTTACCGATTCGACAACAGTAACTGAGCGGTCCTTTTATTATGCTTCTTAGCTCAGTTGGTATAAGGTATAAGGTATAAGGTGTACACGGCCCAGTCGGCATACCGACAGTGGTCCCGCAAGGGAAACAGCCGGTCCCTACGACAGCGCAAGCAGCGAGCTCGACTCCTGAGGAGAAGGTAGACTGCAGGTCCAGCGTAGGGATGGGTAGCAAGGCCCAGAGCGGAAAAAGAGGCTAGCTAATGATAAAGTACGATGAAAACCTTTACTACTCCCATTATCCACTATCAGAATCCTCATCCTCTCCTTCCGAGCCATAGTCCAAACGGAATGCCTGAGATAGCTGTAGTCCAAAGCTGTATGGCTTCGTGGATAAATTTTGCCGTGGAAGAGATATCCGACCAGGAAAAAATACGCCGTTTGAGATAAAGTAACGCATCCCCATCACTGAGCTGGCCATGTGGGATCGAAGTGAGCGGGGACAATGTAGCGATGGCACGGAAATGGACACGTAGGTGACCAAAGGAGGAATTGCCGTGCATTTCAGGAGAACATGTTCGGGTGTCTCAAACGGGCGTGACATAAACGACACGAGAAATCGGTTGGTAACTGTCCAGCGGTAAGGGTACATTTGCCAGGTGTGGCTGAAAAAGGCCGGGAGCCAAGGAACCACATAAGAGACGAGTGATGGAAAGTCGATGGCGAAAGTTTTTAACTTGTAAGAGGTAATGACGAAGATGTAATGGTAAAGCCAACGATGGACCCGTTTCCTGTGGTTGAGCTGATCTTTCAGGAGGCGTAATTTGCTCATAGAATTAAGGTCGTTATTCAGATGGTGAAACATTG
>JADNRY010000563.1:0-38197 GCA_015501585.1 Rhodocollybia butyracea
AAATCTCTTGTATTGCCACCAAGTAAATTACCTGTAGAGAAGTGTTAGTGTATCACAGTTTCAAAAAATATGACAAATCGACTAATAAGCGCTGGGCACCTAGAGCATTTCTATCTTTGTAGACAAAATCAGCGCATGTTCCGCTAGAAAAATCATAGTTATGTACTTTATGGTCCCAGGCTGGCCCGGGTGCACCCCGCTAGCACCAAAAAACCACTAATGTATTGTCACATCTGACTCATCTGTAACAGACATCAGCAAAAGAGTAGGTCAACCATATGCGGTGACAAGGGAAAACGAGGTCATACAAGCTGCGCATAGCTTGCAAGGTCGGTGCACCTTGTATGCGCTTGTGTTTACTGAATGGTCACAAGCACATACAAGGTTCACAAGATTACAAGCGATACAAGTTGATACAAGCCCTGAAGTGATTACGAGGCATTAAGCAGGGCCTTTATACTATGAGAATATCTGATATTTGGTATTCAGTACTAACCCTTACTGCCATCGTTCATGATGATGAGATATGAAGACAACATATATTGGAAGTGATGATAATATACAACAGCGAGCATAAGAATGAGTACAGAGAGTCGATGTATGAATCATACGTGAGTGGCTAGGAAACAACAAAACTAAGTGGGTCGGCGGCGGTTGCCAAACTTGCCATGCGTATCATGCAGCATGAATGACCAACATATATAGTCAAAGGAGGAGGAAGTTGTCATTGTTGTTGCAAAGCAAACCTGTGTAACGTTTGAATCCATACAGGACAAAGGAACAGTAAAGTGAGCACGCACCTGGACAGCAGCATATGCAATAGACGGCCGGTCACGCTTCCCCCACCCCAATAGATGAATCCATCAAATGCAGAGCTGGCACCAAAGAATCATCAGTCGAGCAAAACAACGAGTGAAAGGAAGAATCACCTGATATAGTGGAAGAAACCACACTCCATGTCCTTGGAATTCTGCCATCTACAACTTTTGTAGCATATATGCAATGAGATCAATGAAAATGAATGTACTCAGAGTCTTCAAACAATAGTGTACAGGCCCTGATTAGCTTTATCTTTTTATTCCTCTTGCTTTGGCTTTCCCTTCACGTTGTTTGCTGAATGAGAAGACTGAGATTTTGGTTTTACAAGAGTTATGATTATTGTTGCTGTTGTCGCTTGAATCAGAGGAGTTCGAGAGTCAGAAGTGCGACGGCTTTTTGGCAAAGATTTGGCGCTTGAGCTAGAGGATTCAAAGAACGTCCTTTTGCCATGATGGAGGAATGTAACAAAAGAGAGGAGAAATCTGCGCGCAAATTGCGTTGCATAATGCGTCATGTGATTTTGGACTTCTCATGTCGTTAGATTCACTAAATTTATATAGTGGACTATACTTTGCCTCTGTAAACAAAGACCTTGTGGCATACCCGTTTGTTCTCTGTTACTATAAAATAACACATACTATGCCATGTAACATGCATAGCCTTGCATCACCTTATATCGCCTTGTAAGGGTCTTCCAACCTCAGATCTGCTTGTGAGACCTCGCTCATGCCTGTAAGAGCACTACATCCTGTTAAGACTTGTAATCTTTTGGCTGCTTGTAATGGCTTGTTTATGCCTTAAGAATATCTCAGCTTGTTATGGCTTGTAATCTCCTCACACCTTGTATGAACTTGTTTAGACCTGTAAGAATCCCACGTTGGCTTGTTATGCCTTGTAATTTTCTCATTTCTTACATGCACACAAATGTTTCTGATATTTTTGCTGATGGATTACATCATGTTTCTGAATTGGAATGAGACCCATCGAACCTGGCCTCACATCCAGAATAGGGATGCAGTGACTCTCAGGTGGTGTGACAGCTGCTTACCCTGAATGAGACCCATCGAACGGTCCCTCCACATCTGGGACCGAGATTAGTATGAAATATGAGATAAAGATGTTGTCGTAACAGATTGAATCTGTGAGTTGCTGGATCAAAAAATTATCATCAACACTTAAAGAAGTGGATCTTCTGTCAAAACACATGTACTTGGAATTAGGATGGAGCGTAGAAAGAAGATGGTTCTATCTTAAGAGAACTTGTAGGTTTCCGTGATGCGGTGTTACTCCACTGTGGGAAGTGACTGGCAGTGACTGGATTCAATTACATGTATTTTCAAGTTCAACCAGGTAAGCTAGGAGATGATTACAATGTAAGAATATGAAAATATTCACAAATTGCAAAGCAACTTACGGAATGTTGCAGTGCCTCGATACTTGTATAAATAACAGCTATACGATCTCCCTATTGTTGTCCGCATTGTTCGAGATTCCGGTATTGTATAAGAATAGAATGTTGATCCGTTTCATGGAAAAGAGTGAAAGTCATTGCACTGCAAACTGTAGTATATCGTTCGATGTTTATCTTCGGGAGCGGGATGTATGTTTGTACCTATGGAAAATTCAGTTGTGGAGATAGTTTTTTTCATTCGTAATCGGGTGTACCCGATCATATACCATCACAGAGAAGCAGTCAATGAAATAGTATGTGAAATATTTGATGGTGCGGTAATATTGTATTGGGTTATCAATTTGATTACAGTCTCACAGTCGCTACAGGTGGCTACTTTGAAGATCGAAGTTTATATTGCGGTGATAGCTGGAATTATATGAAATGTCATGATTCCTAATGACACGGTAGGTTCGAGAATGCACTGACATGATGACTCTATTTGACTACTATTACAGTGTTAGCTACCTGTGAATGGATTGGCAGCGTAACAGTATCGGCAGGTGGTATATAAGGCTTACTTTGGTTCATGTTCTAGACAGTAACCTTCTTCTCGATAACAGATCCAAACATACTTGCACCGAAACAAGTTGAAATGACTGATAAAGTATAGACATTGTTTGATGTTAATTCTCTGTATGCTAATCTTCGGTGTTACAGGCTGACGAACGTTTAGTAGCTGATACGTTTGCGGACATTGATTTTGAAGACGTAAATACGTTGTATGAACAAGTGGAAGACTTCGGGAGCGACCAATTATCGCGTTTGTCACCAATGACGGCGTCGATTAATCATATGCTGGCAGTCCACGCTCGGCGTATTCCAGATCCTTCCACCACAGTAGTACGCAGATGCACAGGGCAGCAGGGCCTCTGGATTACGAATGAGGGTCATAATGTCGTCTCCGTGTCCCTTGTTGCACAAATCAGTCCGTATCCGTTAGACTCAAAACTTGGTCCATACCTCGATATGATCTCGTATAATGGAGCCGTGCGTTATCCTTCGCTTAACTGAGGAATTCCTACCGTGTTTGTTAATAATCGTTAACAGATAAGCGTTGATTCCTTCCGTAGGGCATCCGCCAAGTTTTATTTAACTGAGCCTTCCGAACCACGTGAAAGTTCCATCGAAACGAAGAAAGTATACTCAAAGTCCAAAGATCGCTTCCTTGAGCTGTTGAATTTTCTTCAATCCAACACAACTCGTTACCTGGATGGTAATGCGAGGGAAGACAGTAGGTCCTACACCATACATTTGTAGCAGTTGATTGATGTAACTTTCAGAGAGACTGTATCCGAATCGTAGCGATCCTATTGGTATATCTACATGGGTAGATATTCATCAAATGGGACATTACGGTTTGGTCGGGAGAACGATGAACATATTTCAAAACGTACCCTCCAGCGCAAACAAGATCAGAAGTCCGTTGCACCTCATGAATTTCCGAGGTAAACTTCCCGACCCGTGTAAGTTACCATGTTGCATGTATATTTCTCGTAATTCACTAACTCACAATTTCCAAGCCAAACTGAGAGAGGCGGAGAGAGAGCGTAATTTGAAGGCTTTGGAAGTCGAGTATCCTGCGGAAGGTAATGCTCTATTGCGTTGCAAAGGTTAATTCCTAATTCGATTTTCAGATGTAGACATATTGGATCGTAAACTAGGCCACTGGCCTGATCCAGACGGTGTTATTCGTACTTTGGCGGAACAAAATGATTTCGCTGGAGTAAATGTACGGGTTCCGGACGTTTACGATGCGCAAGGTGTGCTGGTACATCCAATGGATTACGAGGCCGTTTTCGGACTTGGGTGTATGGTATACGTTACATTGACGTTCCGATTGTAAGAGACTGTTTCGCTGACTCCTATTATAATAATGGGTTGAGATTGAGCTGAATTTCCTTTTTCTCTTATTTTTTTCTTCGGGTACAGGTGGGACATAACCAAAGGATCCAATGGAAGCGCTATCCCGAAACCAACACGATCGTGTTCCAATGTCATCCAAAGTATGCGTGTTATATCTGATGAAGAAGACGACTTCCGAGTCTGGTTGCACACTGATGCGATAGCGGAGAAGGATCGGGTTATACAAGAAAATGAGAATAGAATGGTCGCCGAAGAAGCTCGTATGAAAGCACAAAAAGAGGAGATGGTCCGGATCGAGAAGTCGGAATCTAAGGCGAAAGAGGTTGCTGCTCAGAAGAAGCGACGACTTGAAGATCTCAGACTACAATCTGCTAATGCATCGAACAACGCATCGGACGAGACGTCTTCTGTCAGATCTACTTCCTCTACGTTGTCATCTCTTACCACCGAGCGTGGTAGTATCCGGTCAGTTTCTCCTGCCCCCCCAACGACGGATGTTATCGCTCCAGAATCGCCTATTTCCACGACATCGGATGACATTATTTCACGTGCTATTACTCCTGCTACGATAATGGAAGAAGATCTCCAGCCTTCGGAGTCCCCCCGTAAAAGAAGAAAAAATATGCATAACGTTGCTCCTGGTCCAAAAGGTAAACGTAAAGCGGGAGGGAGACGAGGAAGGGCTAAAGTTTATGCACCTGTAGATGCTGACACGGATAACATGGAAGATGGGGAGGTGCATATGGAGATAGATTCTTGAAAAGCCGAAGTATTTGTTCTTCCTTTGATTCATTCTTTCTTTCTCTGTTTTTATGAAGTTTCTTTGTTACGACTTGTAGTTTCATGCGACTGTAACGTTTCGTTGTTGTTGTATTGATGCGAATATGAAAAGCTATTGATGTCTGCCATTATTAACAAAGATGTATTTGAGAAATGATAACGGTTAGACGGAGTATACGCACAGGCGTTCTCCTCGGCGTCGTTTTCGCGATGTTTTGCGTCAAATTTGCGCTCCATGATTACAGTCAAGTATTATGTTCACCAACACCAGAGAGATATTCCAGTCTTCCACAATTAATGTCGATGCAACGAGGTGCAACACCCGTTGTACGATGATGTTGAACGTTTCATTGAAGGCGTTCGTGCGTTGATTGAAAATTTCGTTTATTTCGATATCAATTGGATAGCATATTAGCTAGTTACTCCACTAGAAGTTGGTCCTTCGATAAGTACTGGGAAGCGTCTGGTGAGTATAATCCGAGCGAGGTCGATGAGTTTCCTATCCACCGAAGGAGTCAAGATATACTCGTCGACGGAATCAAGCGTAAAGACCCTCGCTCTAGATAAAATGGGTCCAACTTGATAAAGTTAACGCCAGCAGACGGGGGTAATAAAAAGTTCACCCACTTTCGTCTGTTCGCATTTTTTGATGTTCAGTTTCTCCTATTCCACTTTAGAGACCATAGCATCTGATAGTAAGCAGAGGAGACGCAGTGTCAGACTGGCCGTCTGATATAATTTCTTGTAAAGGTGGTAATGGCCAGTAAAGTTGATACGGTAGTTGGCGATCAGAATACGGTAATAACCCATGGCCAGTGTTCGCCTAAGATCAGTTTTGGCGATGTTTCGGATGGGTCCCTGTACAAATATAGGGTTTTGTAATATGCGATATAGAATGCTATGAACAGGTGAATATTGATTTCAGCTAGAGAAGTAAAAAAAAACAGCTTACGGAAATAGTTCCTCATGAAATTCAATGAGCAAACATAGTGCCACTAGCTCTTTTTCTGTATCAACCGAGTTATATATCCATCGAGCACATGTATCAAAGAGAATGGGTCGAAATAATGTCGCTACGCAAGTTGCATATGCAGGAATCGCGAAAGCACGAGATAAATTGTCGAGAAAATAGGCTGTAGAAGGGGAATTGGAGATGGAATTGGCGCAGAAGTCGTCTGCAGGTATTTCGATGAGTAAGTTAAGAGTCTGCCTGCGTAGATTGAGGGTCAACGGTTCATTATACATAGTACTTGTCGAGTTGATCGTTGAAAAAAATTAATCCGGCTCGGACGTCCCGCGTCCGCCTGGCCACAGGCCATGAGTATAAAACATCTTGATTATTGAGAGGAAGGTTTTCAACCATCTCAGTAAGTACGAGCGGGTGACCTTCATAATGGAAGTACTGATATCTAGATCTATCTTTCACATGTTTCGGTAGGTTTCTCCAAGGATCATGAGCTCGGTTGAAGGTGCACTAGTTTGCAATTACGTACTTTTTTTCACTCATATTTCGCGTCTTTTAGTTGCTTTCCGCTATGGGGTTTGTCAGCCTCCCTACAAATGTGTATCGTCTTACTCCTGTTCCAACCAGAACAACGCACAAGTGCCTTCGTCATCCCGTCGTGATCTACAACAGAAAATTTGATACTTTATATGGTTTTGTTGACGCTCATCCCCAAGGGTGTGTTCACATCCACGTATAGTGCTCGGAAAGTTCACCAAGATTTCGTCTGATTCAATATGGAGTCCCATGCAACATGTACATCAGAGCCACATTTACAGAAATATATCAATGTGCGCCTTTCTACGGATGAAGACACGCCAGAAAAAAATCCTTATCTACAAACCCTGAATTCGGAAACACGAATCGATGTCTTTTCACGATTTTACTTAAAGAACGCGCAACATTCCGCCGCTACTGTCACGTCCAACGAACACTCCCTCACATCCGTCGTCCCGTCAATTTGCCTTGATACTTCTACAATGCCTACGTCAGGCATATCGTTAAAAGCAAGTATATCGAGGGAGAAAGCCAGAGATAAGTTTGAGACTAGCTTTCGATATCCGCATTCGAAAAGTAAGCCGTTTCACTCACATCAGCATCTTTCATTCACCGCTTCATTAGCACCTGAAATATCCAAGGCCGTATTCTATAACCCAATCTTGTGCTCGGTTTTGGTTCACGGAAATCTGGTACGTTGCTTACAACGATGCTCGATTCTCTAAACACCGACTTCATTACTACGAGGGGTGAAATATGTAAATGAACACCATTCCTTCGCAGCAACTCATTCCCGCTCTGCTACATCTACTGTCGGATGTTTTCTTGCATCGCCTCATTTCATCGGTGTTGACTCTTTGTCAGGCAACAACCAAAAACCTATCGCGCTGAATGTAGAGCAGTCCGTTTCATCGATGAATAGCATCGGAAGCTTGCGCACAGCTCAAGAATAAGACTCATCCTGATGGTCAAGTATACTAGAAGGAGGTAGAAAAGAAATAGAACAACAACGCCAAAGTCAAATTCAAGGACGAAGACAAGTTGGAATGAATTGAATAAAGTGAAGGAGGACAAGTCCAACACTTAGCACTTCCGCAAACTGATTAGTATTTTCCAGTTTCGAAGGTGGCAACCTCCCGTCCAGTTGTTACATTAAGGCACTGCTTGGAAAGAAGAAAGGTAGCAACTTGCTTGGACCTGATGTTACTCGTTTCTCTGTTGCGGCTGCAATCGCAGAGCATTTGAGATCTTGTAGTCTATTCGATCGTTGTCCACCACATTGACGGTGAATGATTTCGTTTTGGTTTCCCGAGCAAATTTGCGGTAAGTGTGTACGGAATGAGACTAGATTGGAGACCATCAATGACATACGGTGGTAGGAGAAGGAAGCTTAGAGGTAAAACAGGTCATTAAGACACTATATTCAAACTCGCATATTGGCATCCATTATTACAGCACACACTCAACCTCTTCAGCATCAGATCCTCATGTTGAGGAAAAACATAGGCAATACGCGATCGATCGAAAAAGTGCTATCAATGGTACGTGGGATCAGATTACATTTTAATATGTATCGCTTTGACGTCCTAATTGAGATGATAATTTTCGTTGATAAGGTAAACCACAGCAAACTTTTCCGACGAAGCATAACCATTGGCGATAAATCGCCGTAACCCTAGTCATGGAAGGAGAATAACTTCATTCGGGTGCGTTAAGACATAACTCATAGTAGCCAACATATTGGAAACGTTGGGTTAAGATATATTACAATATTGTGAACACAGGCGGTTCCAATGACAAGCACTGATTCACGGAACATAAGCGAGAGCAAGCTGTGTTGATAGCAATGGAAGATGTCGGATGTACATACAATAATTTGCTTTTTCATCGCATCTATTCCGTCTGTATCCTTTGTCTCTTCCTTTCGTTCGCTTACTGGATGACAGGTACCCGCATCGTGTTGTGCGATAATATCATTGGAATTGACGCTCTGATGCTCGAATGCAATCGTACATTCCTCAGAATCGCCGCCTTGGTTCCATCATCATTCTAGATAATATTAACGTTGACTATTTTAGCGCTGATGGAGCGCGTCCGTTGTCACCGTTAATCTTGCTACGATG
This sequence comes from Rhodocollybia butyracea, assembly GCA_015501585.1. NCBI lineage: Eukaryota > Fungi > Basidiomycota > Agaricomycetes > Agaricales > Omphalotaceae > Rhodocollybia > Rhodocollybia butyracea. The sequence goes on from JADNRY010000563.1 coordinate 8,540, forward strand.
TACACAACACCTACAACACCTCGAAGATCCATGTGTAATATATTTTGGAGCTATACGTCGATGAAGTATATCAGCAACCTACACGTATTCTCCCGATTTTCAAGAAAAAGAAATAAAATAATTAAAAAAACCGAAAAGAAAGGATAGTAGGGTCTCACGTCAAAAAGGTAAGTATGGGGTACTTGAGCGGTCGCTCCACTTGTTGACTCCACAAATCAAAACGTGCTTAGTTTTGTGCATGACTCGTTTAGTGACTGGACATCGAAGTCGTCAAGTCGAACACTCCGCCGACTTATGGGTCTTCTCGCCTCATGGTACGCATTTCGCTTGAAAGTAGTTTCTGCCTGACAGATTTCAGTAAGGACAAAATGGATGGAAATTGTGTTGTACACTATGATAACCACTACCTCGCAACCGCTACATGGACAGTAAAACATGCTATATTTAAACTTTGTCGGTGCTATTTGGAATACGATCCGAATCCCACCGCTTCTCTTTCATACAATGGAACAGGGAAGAAAAACTTGAAAATTTCCGTGGAATTGTCTTTAGGTAAAGACGCTTCTAGGTTGCTGATGTTACTATCTAGATCGCCATTCCGAATTCCTGTTACTGGCGCCAGTTACCTCCGAAGTTATGTCCAGTAAGAACATCATTCAACGCGAAACTCTCACAACTGAAACTGAAAACAACACCCGCTTACTCTGAACGGGAGTGCGCGGTTGAGCCATGTTTTCTTCGCCTGCACATTATCTTCATTGCGAACATCGAGAGGGGTCACTCGAGCCACGGTAAGGCATTGCCTCTCCCATGGAGAAGTACAAGTCTTCTCATGTGCTTCATTAGGGACATACCACCGTATTCGTTCCTTGACTGCAAACGGAGACCGGATAACGACATAATACAATTACGGACATCAACTATTAAAAAGCTACGGAATCATCGTTTGCGCTTAGCTTACACCCTTTACTTTTGCAACCTGAACAACATCGATTTCTAAAAGACCACTGACAATGCCCACCTTCCTGCCCCCCATCCATGATGTATTTCCTAGTGTGTATCTCGTTAAGGACTATCTCCCTTTTTTAATTTCTTTCTGACAACTCTCAGATGCCACTGATTGGAAAGACAATCGCCGGACGTATACGAACGAGGGATCGTTACCGATATTGGACGCGAACAAATCCGATAATGTGAGGAACCTCCCCAACGGTGTACAGCGCGACGAAATGGTAAACATGCGGTACGCAGTCTCATCCTTGGTTTCTACGTTGAAAAATATTCAAACGACAGTTTTTATTTTCCCCTAGTAATTCTTTACGCCCTCCTTCTCGTGATGTTGTATCTTCGAACTATACGATGCACCAAAATATGAACGAAGATCGTTTGGCCGACCGTCGTAAGTATTTATATATCACAATTATTGGAAGACCATTGTTGACGTTTTACTGCACCTATACTCCTCAAATTATACGTCCTCAAGCCTTCAATCCGTCTAGGTTGTCAACGTTGATGAATAATGGTTCGACTGAATTTCCTGCACATAACCAATATCCGATTCAGGAACGTCCGGGACGTACGTCCTTGTATCAAGGAAACCAACCGTACGATGTTACCCGCTTAATCCTGCTGGTAATGTTAATATAACTTGATTTTCATAGTACGGAAAACTATCAAGTTGGAGGAAACTTCGGCAACCGTTTCCCTACAATTTCCGCATCTGGAGTCGGTCATCCGTCTGGGTTCGGTACGTTGTAATTATTATCCACTGTCTGTGTGCCAGAGACGATGTATCCTTTAATTATGTAGCAGGTTACGACTACAACAATTTACCCACATCAACTTATCCGTCCTTCGTCCGTCCTTTGGGTACGCCAGGGGTGTCGGCGTACTCTGGAGCAGGTTTCCCTTACATGAGCTATGGCGCTGGTAAAAACGAACGTTACTCGTAAGCATAACCTTGTTAACATTTTCCAGCCTTTTCTCATACGTTCCTGGATAGCAGTTCAGGATACTGGGCCCCAAGATTCCGTCCCCACTTTGTTACTTCCAACGACCTTATCACGGACTACTACGGTAAGACTCGGGCTATGTTGCTTCCATCGTACATCAACTAAATCTGTTTCCTGTCTTTTTACCAGGCAAAGGGAATTTATCGAGCGCAAACATGCATTTCTCTCCTGGAGAACCTCGGCGTAACGTTTTGACACCAGGACCAGTTCCTTATACAACGTTAACAAATGCATTAGACACGTCCAACTTATACTACTATCCCGCACCATTGAACAGCGAACCTTTATTCCGAGACGGTATTGTACCTCCTGGTATGTGGTACATGGACCCCCCCACGTCAAACATATACAATGCAGCATCTGTACATTCGCTCCACCCTCATCCATTTCCTATGTGGGGGAACGAAGGTGAAGCGAGTATATCGGCCTCCAATTCGTTGATGCACCCGTTGTTGATGGGTAAAGATGTTTCCACGGATTGTCCCGGACAAGTAATGTCAGAGGAGGACCACCTTCTTGATTCTCGTTTACCCGCTACGCGCGATTTCGCAGAAGGTATCACACAAGATATACATAAAGTAGCGAACGATTTCACCAAGACGCAAGACGGTGTTCGCGAACGTTCCGTCGCGGAACTTCGCCCTCCTACCATCGCTCCCCCCCAATACCGTACTGCTGTCGAAAATGGTACGCGATTAAATGTTTCATATGTTATGAGTAATATTTACTTATGATTCGTAGTCGCGGAGTGTGAAATCTGCGGTAAAAGATGCAGGAATGTCGAAGAAATGGAAAAACATGCAAAAACTTGCAGCAAGGCGGATGTGGGATCGTGGAGACGTGCTCCGGGTTCTGACGCCGCAACTAGTGGCAAGTTTGTTAATTGGCATACATCTAACTACAAGGCCTTCCACAAGAAATGAATCGCTTTTTGACTACTTATCTTGCTAGATATGCTACTGCTTTTGCGTACCGATATTTTTGCTAACGAATCTCATATGTTGACCCTTGCTTCTATTTCTTTGTAGTAATTTGTAGTAACGTCTCCATTACTTCACACGTATTATACTTTGACCTATCATCGTCTGCGTCCACAACTACTAAAGTCTGAAATGCATCAACATTCTATATTTCACTTAACATCAAATATACAATTTATTTTGACGCCTGAAAATGTACTATAACAAGATAAACTTCAGCGAAAGATTAGGACAACCGTATGCGGTGATAAGGGAAAACGAGGCCATACAAGCTGCGCCTATCTCATACAGTCGATACACCTTAAATGTACTCATTTCCATTCAACAATCACAAGCGCTTACACGGTTCACAAGATTACAACCCCTTACAAATCCTACAGTTATTACAAGGCATAGTAGAGCTCTTTTCCCTTAAGTACCTATAATGATCAATTTTACAGGCGGCTTTACAACCACTGCATTCAAAATAATGACTAATTACAACAAACTGTGAAAAATACAACAATATGTGAACAAAGTACAACAAATGTCCAATGAATGCCAATGATAAGTTGCATTGATAAATACCGGTATGATGAGAGCGAAAGGTCCGATACAGTGCGATACAAAGGTGGTAAATGACCTGTATTGGTAGAGCACAATGTGAGCACGAGGCTGAAAGAAGTTGAGTTTGGGTATCAGAGGCTTCAAGGTCAGCTGTGAGTGCTAAACATTGTATCTTCTGTGCTTTTCATGCCGCGCGAACAATTACTGTAACTGAGAGAGGACCCTTTGGGATATTTTGACTAATATCTGTTTCTTCGACGACGACGCCATCCTGTTATCGTTGTGGACGGCTGAATATCTTACTGTAAGTAGTGGTGAAAGAGAGAGTAAGAAACACAAAGTGAAGATATACTCATTCTAGCTATGCAACAAATGTTCTCCTCTTTCTGCTTCAGGATTGTCTTTGAAGTAAAACGCAAATAGAATTCTACGTTGCTGAATTTATTGTCTTCACGGTTCCCTCGTCACTACCAGAGAGCCCACAGTGAGCCTATGTAATCAAAAAGCTTACAAGACAGTAATTAGCTTGGTTCGTACTGGTATGTGAAAGGTGCTAGAAAACAACCTAACAAATACAAGACCGCGCCTAACCATACTATCAATTTGTTTAAAGGGAGCGAGGCTGGGTTGTCAAAGATTCCCCAAAGAAAGTTAAGATATCGAATGTAAGATGATACACCAGCCAGTGTAATGAAACAACTGAACTAGCATAGTGCGACAAGGTCTAGTAAGTTATATGAACTGAACTAGCATAGACTATTGTCTAAGTTGTGCGTATATGTCTGACTGAAAATCCAAATAACCAAATAACCGTGTGTGTGTGTGTGTGTCCAACGATAACCAAAATCAAAATCAATACAACGCAACTAGGACATTCCTGGGCAAACTCTGGCTCCAGCTAGTGTAACACCGTAATGTCCCTGACCAAACTCTGGGTCAAGCTACGGAACTGTGAGTGAACTTAATCACTAGGAACTTGTACCACAATCTTAGTGGCTCACTGATACTCATTAAGAGCTAGCTAAGGAACCCTCACTCTGGAGCCGAATAATTCCTTACTATAAGCCGTCCCCTCTAAGGAAGCAACTAGATTCACGCAAAAGATCTAACTCAATATCAAGCGGGCGCAAAAGCTGTTACAAAGTTTCTATTACACCAATCCAAACTTTATAAGATAGAATATAATATTAACTTTGAAGAGAAAGCTAGACTCCGTACGCGACCTAAACAAATGCCCAGTTACGGTGTTTGATTGACTCAATACTTTTAAACCAAGGGGAATTAAGAGGACTAGCAGACTCCGGTGGTGAAGAGACCTTCGACTTCATCACAATGGATGGTTATGAGAGGCGGCAAGATAACTTCATTTATGAGATAAATACATCACAATTATATACTGGGTCTTTACTAGTTTAATACGAAAAGAGATGAAACAGAGTGGGAGAGAAATGGAGTAAGATGGAAATTTGAGAAAGAGAGAAATTTAGCTAAGAAAGGAAACTCTAGCCCAGACATATTGTACATTTATCTAGAAAACTGTCCCAATTTAGGTACGGTCCCGATTTGGGTATCAAAGTAAAAGAAATTAAAATGTGTTAACATATTCTGGTTCTCGTGGAATCTTGTACCGCAAATAACCGTTCCTTCCACCGGATGTTTCATGGCTCCCCACAGGTACGTGTCCGCATGTTTATCCTCGAGGTCATCTGGTAGGTTTGAGCAAGCCCAGCTCAATCCCTTTAAGATAATAACATCTCCCAGTGATAGTTCACTTTGCCAGCTTTGAGTAGATACCAAGAACCCCAGAGATATGTGTACTAGCACAATGCTCAGAGCTGTGGCTTGGTGATAGCCTATCCACTGTAAAATCATCGGGTTTATTGCAGTAGGACTTTCCTAGTCAATAGTCGGCCGATAATCAAATATCAAATTCGCCTAGCTTAATCATCTAGCAGCTGTGCCGCATTGTAACCTGACTAGTCATCGTAACATGGTAAGATCTTCCTTCTGGTCCGTAAGGTGATCATAGATCTTATACTCCGGCATCCGTCTTTCCGCTAGCGCAGTACAAGGATTGCATTCCCCTTCTGATGCCTTCCCTGGGTAACGCCGCTGCCAGTACTCATCCTACTTTGAGACATCCAAGTATGCAGATTTATGTATGCATTGAGGCGGGTAGAACTAGACTGACAATATAGTGTTGATGTATCTGGGCACCTCGAGTATCCTCACTAGTTTAGTATCAGACTACGCTTGTGGGCATATCATCACGACTAACTGAGTATTATTGCTGAGATACTAAGCGTTAGCTACAGTTATCATGTTCGGGATCCATATAACCCTCTTATTGTATGTGTAGCACATATACATTGTCAATATATATGGCTACAAGCCTAAGCGCAAAATCTGCGTATTAATGGCTGAATCACTGAACACATACCTGTACAGCAATATGATGACTAAATTTTTTGCATACCATTCTTGACTGCAGTAGGCTTTGGTAGAATCTTACTGCTGAGTGCGAAGTTGACGCTGGAGAAAATAGCTTCAGAAGAAACCGTGCCCTGGGTCTCTATGTATTATGTGTAGACATTGTAGAGGATTGCTGACCAATAAATGGACAATGCAAGGAAATTAATTGCACATACTTTGTATTAGTGGACAGCAATGTTCATCTTGATTGGTTTGCTTCACTAAGTCCCACTTTACTCTACTTGGTGGTTTGCAAGGTTTAAATGTTGGATTTCCATGCGATTTTCAATTCACTTCAATGCTGCAGAATGTTTCAGATTCACTGCTAACATTGCCTAAACTAGTTGACCTGAAGATGAAACTGAGGATATGACAGCGATTTGGTGTAGTAAAACATTCAGTGTTGATGCCAGAAATTTTCAGAGAAGTTTTTTTTATTTTTTTTTTTTTTTTTTTGACCACAAACACAATCAATACAACCAAACACAATGCAAACACAATTCATGGCATAAGATAGGCACCCATCAACAGCATTGTTCAACATGAGAGTCAGATGTCTATTGATGTGTATCTTCAAGAATAGAAGTGCCCTTGTAAACATGAAGAGCAAAGATGAGGACAGATATGGTACCACCGATCGGGAAACACTTCAATGAATACAACAAAACCCGATTAATACAACAAACATAATCAATACAACAAACACAATCAATACAACAAACACAATCAATACAACAAACACAATCAATACAACAAACACAATCAATACAACAAACACAATCAATACAACAAACACAATCAATACAACAAACACAATCAATACAACAAACACAATCAATACAACAAACACAATCAATACAAACACAATCAATACAACAAACACAATCAATACAACAAACACAATCAATACAACAAACACAATCAATACAACAAACACAATCAATACAACAAACACAATCAATACAACAAACACAATCAATACAACAAACACAATCAATACAACAATACAATGCAAACACAATTAATGGCATGGATAGGCACCCATCAACAGCATTGTTCAACATGAGAGTCGGATGTCTCTTGATGTGTATCTTCAAGAATGGAAGCACCCTTGTAGACATGAGAGCAAAGATGGGGACGGATATGGTACCACCAATCAGGAAACACTTCAATCAATACAACAAGTTGTAGGCGTCCTCATAATCGGTCCTTGGCAACTTGGTCAGTTCCAGACATCCTCATACTTGAACCTTGGCAACTCAAATCAATCCTCGGTTGAGCGGTAGACATTCTCGTAGTCGACAGCTTGAATCAAGGTAAATCCAGGAGTAGTAGGCGTTCTCGTAGCCAACAACTCGAATAGGGGTGTCCAATCATAAATGGACCTCAAAGGTATTTATAATGGTCTCCACAGACCAACAACGGTATCACAAGAATTTCGGCATCCAGAAAATACAGCTGGACAATATTCGAGTGACAAGAAAGTGACGAGCATGAAAGGAGCCTCATCAAGCAGAATAGGGGCTTCATCAAGCGCCCTTCGGCAGTGGTGTATTGTATACTAGCCCACCAGACAGCTATGATCCGTTTGTGTTGTGATAGGCTCCTGAGGGTAAAAAGGCGGCAACAAGTATATTCCGGTTGTCCTCTCCGTGACGGTCAGAAGAGAGAGACAAACAGATGCAGAAGCATCCGCTGACTACAGTTTTGTACCTACGTAAGATTACGAGCTTGGAATGACAAAACCCAAATCCAACAAACTATTACATTGGGAATTTTTCTTCCACATATATCAAAGCTGGTGTTATGTTGCCATACCACAGAAGTGATCACTTTGACCTAGAACCACAAACACTCAAATCTCTATATTTTATGGCCAATAATAATTGATAAGCACATATGAAGTTATATTATGTCTGATATGGGAACAGTGGTGAGTACAAACCTAGGGCTCATCACCGTACGTATCGTATATGGTACGGAGATTTTCTCCATATTTACGGACCAATTTTATCTCCTACGGTACATTATGGGTAAAATATGGCTGTATTCCATATATGGACAGTACTTAGGATCATGTGTTACAATGAACTCCTTTGCCCCAAATATGTGGTGAATAGTATGTATTTTGCATGTATCAAGGGCTTAAAGCTCTTATTCTAATTGTATGTGCTTCTCCTGCTTCAGAACTGCAATAAAACTCATTATATGTGCATGTGATGGTGCGTGACATTATGTGACCACCATAAAAGATGTTAAGTACACTTCCAAAAAGGGTGGGCTTGTTCAAAAGTGTCTATAGGAGTAGCATTCAAGTGCTCTGTTGAGCTGTAGCACCTCAAAATCTAATACCATTCAGTGATGTCCTTATGTACACCAAAATTACTGTATACGGCGTAATAGTATGGTAAAATACGGTTCGTTTGAAGGTCTTATGGTACAGAAGATTTCCCATAACTTATGGCCATACTCAGTAGCCTATGGATATGGTGAAGAGCCCTATACAAACCATTATTTACAAAACTCACATATATAGACAATAATCTACCAAAAAAAGGCTAACATGAAGATATTTGTAAAATGGAAACCTGATTACTTGTACAACACATCAACAGATAAATTCTCTTGCCTATAATTTACCTCTTTTGTCTTTTTCTTGCACGCATAGCAGAAGATTCCCCATCTCTTTGTTTCCGCTTACGTTCCGGCATTGGAAATGCAAACTTATAGTGTTCATTAATACCAGCTTCACTTTCAAAATCAGGTACCATAACAACACTTTCCGCAGAAAAACCCCAATAAATTAAAGTGTTGTACTCCATAAGCTCTAATCGCCTTGTCTCAAACCGTAATGTATATGGTATTGCAGGCTCATTTAAATCTTGCAATGATACTTCTTTTGTAATGAACAATCCATTGCGACTGGTAACTCGTGATGCAGCAACATATGCAGCCCAACTCCCTTCATGAAGATTACATATGACAATGGGTAATGTTTGACCTTGTGAGGATTGACCTGTAACAGCAAAACCTGGCTGGAATGGAAGCTGTGTGCGCATAACCCGAACTTTACATTTTCCCACAGATGGAACATCAATGATTGTAGAGAATTTCCATGTAATTGCACTAATAGGAAAATATCCACGAGGTAATCCTTCTAATGTCACTTTACTTCCTGGAAACTCAACTAATGCACATGATGCATGTGAAAAACCATTTTCATCATCTGCCATAGTTATCTTGCGAACAAAACCTTTTGCACCATTGGTAATGCCAAGGTCTGTATTTATATTTCGACCACGCAAAATCACAGGCATACCAATATACATATCAAGAACTCCAGGCAATGAACCAGTTAATGATGAAGAAGATGTATCTAAATTTAGTAAGCCAGACTGTATGTTCTTCGGCATACAACCGTTATGTAATAAATCAGGCCAACTACTTTCCAATATCTTGTCTTGTGCATAACATGCCACAATAGATGGACCATTTGTGTTTTGACATACAGCATGACATTTCCAATGATTAATCTGCTGTCGTAATTTATTTGTTGGAACAATGATTGAAGCCAAATATTCTGAATCAGATTCCAATGTAACACCATTGGGAAAAGCAGAAGATTTGATAACTCGACTGTTGAATATCTCTACATCAGATTCAATACATTCCCGTGTTCTTAAACGGAAAACAGCTTCACCATATTCCACATCCTCATTCATTCGCTTTTGTTCATTAAGAACAACTACAGTGTTAACAGATTTCCATGCCAATCTACCCAATCTATTCATTGTTTCTTTATCTTTTTTCTCTCCATGCCGATTGATTGGAACATACAGTGCTCTACCAGGCGATGCAGGGTATTGATACATATCACCAGCAAATATGATGTTGATTGCACCAAAGTAATCATCAGGTACTTCTTTAGCAAATCGCAATGCAGCATCTATTTCTGCAAGCAAAGATTGCGATACTAGGGATATTTCATCTATAAACAGTAACTGAACATCTTTCCATTCTTGCCTCAAGCGAGACCTTGTTGCAACTCCAATAGCAAAAGAAACTTCTTCAGAACCACCTAAACTCCGATTGGCAACACCTTTTGGATCTTTATTAACAGTGATACCAAGTCCTTTGTGAATTGTTGTCCCTTCTATCAATGCAGCTGCAGTACCAGTAGGTGCAACAAATCTAATAATATGATCCAGAGCAAAATGTTTCATCAATTTTTTAACAGCTTTAACCACATGTGTTTTACCAGTACCTCCAGGTCCAGTTAGAAACATGCGCAAAGGATTTACATGTGAAATACCAAGCACATTCTGCTGAATCATGATTGTAGAAATAATCTTAAATGCTTGTAACTGTTTCTCATTTAATTTAAATTCCAGTGAAACTTGATCCTGTAATGATTGAATCGAAACACTACTTTGTTGCACATCTCTATATAACAATGTTGGTGCATTTTCACATTGTGTGTTACATAACATTGTATTACTTGATGAATATAGTATCTGTACTTGTGAAGATACATCTGAACGTGATTGTCTACTCTTAGCAATAGCAGCACTTTGTTTCTTTATCTGAGAATTCCATATTGATAACTGTGAAGTTGTTTGCAATGGTAAATCAAATTGAGATGCTATTTTTCTCAACTTCATGCATAAATTGTCACTTGGCTTTCCTAACCATTGCGAAAGAACCAGATCCCTTTTCAGTAAAATACAATGATATTCCAGACCAGATTGACTTGATGTGTTTCTATTTGACCCAATTTCACCTACAAATTGAATATCATCATCATCATCAAAATCAAAATGAACAGTAGGAGTTGCTTCAACACTCATCTTTTTCATAACATCTGACTGTTTGCGAATGCGTTCTGCATCACGCTCATCTTGACATTCATAAATTGCTTCCCAATTCCGCATAATTATTTACAAACATCAGTAAATTGAAATGAACTGAAATCGTACTCCACATTCACATCAATTAATGCTCGACGGACAGAAAATGGCTTGAAATGAGCAAGAACAAATATTTTATAAAGCGGTGAATTACGTCGTGGAATAATTAATCCTGTTACAACAGGTACAAGAACTTGACCAACGTCACCATTTTCTAGATATGTATGTCGAATAATATGATGTGTTACAGATTTCGGATGACCATCACATAAACCATATCGTGTCAATACACCTACTTGACTTTCTGGTGTGTTTTTTATTTGTGTTCCAGATTTTGACTGACATGAAAAAATATCGAATGAAATCAAAGAAATTTACATGATCAAGTGCAGCATCACGGAACCAGTAATCATGTACTTGATTACATTCTCGTAACCGCCCATTACTATCTATAGATATCTTCACTGATACATCATCAATGTTATCATCATCATTAAGCCCTTTATATAATGATGAAAATTGCTGCTGAACAAATAGTAATAAATTTGCTGAAGGTAATCGCACTGTTTTATGAGAAAACATAGTATCACCAATCTGACGCAAATATCGCGCTGCCTGTTGAGCATGCAGCTGTTGCCCTCGGCCAAAATGTGTTAAACAACGATGTAAGAGTTTTTTAGATTTACCAAGGGGTGTATCATTGATATCATCGGCTGTTACTGATGCTACTGCTTTCGAAAGTAAAGATAACAGCTGTTCTGTTTTCAATGGCATTTTTGTAATATAATCTGTGATGTAAAACATTGCTGCTCTTGCCGCTTTTCCACTCAATATACATTTCATATCATGATTATGCCTAGTATATACAAGTACAATTGGATTATGACCATTAACATCAGATTCCAGACGTGAAAATATAATAGAATTTGTTTTTGCATCAAAATATGAAACTGGAACAATATCATGAGGAAAACAGAATCTACACACTGTTTTATCTTCCCTTCCTTTGTAACATACAGGCATATGCCGATGTCGTTGATGATGTTCACCAATTCTTTTATGTTCACATTGAAACTGTGCTAACCAGTCTTTAACAGATGATTGCACAACATCAATCGAATGGACACCATTGTCTACAATAGGTCCTTTGAGCGGCATTTCAGTTCTTGGTTCATCATCCTCTTTGTCTATAGTGATATCAACACGTGGCAAATGATGATGAATAATACTTTCAAAAAATGCAAAAAATCGTTTGCAATATTCATCTGATTTTTGCATCATCTCATGTACATCTGATGGGTTCTGTGCTCCTTCCAACCAAATAAAATAATGACCATGAAACTGAGCACGTTCATTTAGTTCAGTAACACCATAGAAAGCCTTCATATTACCAAGTATACCACCTTTACCATTAGATTTTCCATGTTTAAAATCCCAGCCAAACAAATCTCGGAATAAACATATGTACATAAACTCAAAGAAATCAGCTGCTGCAACAGGGTCCTTAGCTACCCGTTTTGCTCGATTTGCTCTGCGAATAGGTATATCAGGAAAACGTGATGCTAAATCAACCATCTCATCACCAAAAATTACTTGAAAAATGGGACTATGTACTGCAGATGGGTTAAATGTAAAGAACAAAGTTGGCAAATTGAACATTGCAAAGTAACTGCGAATTTCATTTCGCGCATTGATCTTGGATGCCTGAGATCCAGGAATTTTAGCAGAAATTACATTAACTTCTTTTAACAATAACAAAGCATTTTTTTCTTCATCTGTATACAAACCAGAATGATTTTCATGCTGAATATGATCAGACAAATTCATAAGCACTTGCGGAGTTACAGACAGTAAGGCAGGTACAATAGTGTTAAACTGTGATTGCTTCACTAACATGGATGTATGTAAATGAGCTGTTCGACGCTGAATTAGATTCAATATAACGAACATGTAAAAGTAATGATACCGGAAAGCCCTATCTGCTTGATCAAGAAGATGTTTAGCATGTGACTCCAATGACACTGCTGGATTACGTGTTTTATCCTCAAAACCTCCAATACCAAGTGGATATAATGTAGGAAACATTCCCGGAAATAAATCAGGATTATTATATTCAGGTACAGGATCTTTATCATACATTAAAGGAAAATGCTCACTTGGATTTGCCGCAACTGTAATATTACGTAATGCACTTGCTCTCATAAACCTTGCTGGTACAGAATTTGATTCAGAGTCATACAATCCTGACTTCTCCAACAACATATCATTTTCTTCTGCATCAGTCATAAGTTGTCCTACATGATCATCGAAACCTGATGTTTCTGTATCAAACAAATTGACTGGATTGGATTCATGATCATATATGATTCGATCTCCTAAACCAGGTAATAAACCATTTTCAGGATACAAGCTAAGAGCATCATAATCAATTTCAGGAATATCAAAAAACACACGAGAATGAGCTTGCAAATATTTCAATAAAGCCAATATCTTATGTTTACGCACAACATATGCACTAAGTTTATGAAACTCTTCTTTTTTCAACTTCCTAGGACCAACAAATACAACTGAAATAAGGTTGTTAATGTCACTAGGTGCACGTGGAAGTGATGTTGCATGTGATACAATCTTCATAGGATGTGCACATGTATTACCATGAATATACAAAGGATTTTCTTCAGATGATGAACCATACAAGCGTGCAACATGAGCTGTTGTCCGATATATACTACATGCCATTTCTTCCACCCATGTAATGTCTTTCAGTTCTGGAGGAAGTTCACCTCGATATAGACCATTATTTAATGCAAGTCGTGGTAACTGATTCCTTGCAACCAAGGAATGACATTCAACACAAAAGTACAACTCAACAACACCATGTTCAGTCATATTTATACCCTTTGGTTCCAGCATCAATCCATTCAATGACTGATCAATGTACATAAATCGCCCTGGTAAAGAATGGCTTAGAATATGGTGATCTCTTACACGCAAACACTCCAATGAATTAAACTCATTTACAGCATGGAATTCACCTGTCCTTAATCTGTCTTCAGATCCACAAGAAGCACATATATCCAATTGTTTATACTTTATTCCCTCAGAATATGCATTAATACATGAGTGAATGACATCGTCAGTGATGAGTTGGGGCCATTTCTCATTAATATCTTTGATACGATTCTGTTCACTGATCACATTTGCAATACGATTGGCACGACGCTCATTGATAGGTTCAGATACTGGCATATCAACACACATTTCCTGTATTTCATCCAACACATGTTGAGTGTAACCTCTCTGCTTCAATATATGAAAAACCAAATCTTCTTGCTGAAATTTGTCAACACTTGAGATATCACCTTTCACATTAAGATACATTGTAGCAATAACGTTGAGTTCCTGTGAGTAAATTGATTGAAAATCTCGACAAAAACATCTACTCAAACAAACCTGAAGTGATTGAGATGACACTGTACCATATCCATATTTAGATTTTGACTTATACACCATTTTCCCGTTAACATTCTTATTAGTGATAAGTAATTCTTCCTTCATAGCCATTACATCAGTATCTGTAGCAACAAGAAATATACTCTCAACTTTTTTTAATACACTCTTTCGGAAAAGTACATGTTCACTAGCATTCAAGCCAGCACAAACAGGTAAAACTTGCATCATTTCATGAGCCAATTCAGAACCAAATGTTACCTGGTATATACCAACAACATAATCAAACATATTTTCAACTTCAACACCAACAAAACCTTCATATAACTGAGAACATTTACTTTCAACCAAAGATATGATTTTTTTCCGAGTGGGCATGCACCCCTCCAAGCAATGAGACAACACCATGAACATGGACAAAGGCAATGACTTCAACAACAAATAACGCTCAGCAGCAACACATGGTTCAGCCCAAATTGGGATTCTATTTTGAACAGACACAAAAGTATCATAGACAGGATTCATCTCCTTGGAAAATATGCTCTGTGGTAGTAACGAGAAAGAAAGCAAAATGCGATGTGAGGCTGTACACAAAATCCTCATCACTAAATACTCCACTGTTATCGAAATGACATCATTTAATCATCGTGAGAAATAATTTCCTCGGATAAAGAAATTTGAAACATCAGATAAGAATCGGAACCACAGAGCCCTCCCTTCCCTTCGGTCAGAGTCGGGGATATATAAAGCCTTCTCGGCTCGATTCGCTCTCTCTATCGCCGAGAAATGGGTTATCGTTGATGGTCACTTCAACTACTTCGAGCTTTACATAGAGATCGTGGACTATTTTGAAGATTATCCAGAGGACAAGAGCATTGTCGACCTTCTGCCAAAATGGTGGAACGAGTACGTTTTATATTATTTTTGGCATTTGGTCGCTGACTACTTGGCTTGTTGTTTGTACGACTGGGAATGCTAGTTTTATTCATGCTATCTGTGAGCACTGATAGTAAGAACATGTATTAATATTCAATCTGGTATACGGTACGCTTTACATTGTCCGTCGACTCACAATGCGGCACAAGCCGTTGTTGCGTTTTACGAGGCACTAGCCAAGACGCCATTATGACTCAACAAAGTGTTTCCCTTAGATAAAATAGTGCAATAAGCTTCATGCTACTCTGGCGAAAGACTCCAGTATTGAAGATGGTCACTAGGTATTCCTTTGACTCAAACGCCAGTGGTTCAGCTTTCGACTGGAGTGGAACACCGACCATCTCATACCATGCTCGCTCGATTGGTGGTAAACTCCACCGACTCCAGTCGTAAGCAAATCACATTACAGAATTCACGATCCATGGAGACAATCGATTAAACAGACGCAAAGCACGTTATGAACGCCCCATGAGATATCCCTGTTCAAGCCAATTCAGATAAGTAGATGAAAACCAAATCAAACCCTGGAGCTCACCCAGGTGCTTCAACATGAACTTGGCAATCTCCTCATCCTCCCCTTCAATAAAGAACCATTCAGGCGGCATCACTCCATTTACTCTCACCCACTCTCCATACTCAAACTGCGTGAGGATGAGGTATTCTGGGTATGGCTCGCCCACGCCAGGTATGGTGCCATGAGGATAGCAGCCTGCGCCACCCGCGGCTTTCACTACATCGTCCAGTGTAAGCATAACCATGCCAGCATGCTTCGCGCGATCGGTGAGAGGTTTTTTGTTGTCGGCAACGCGAACGCGGTTTGCCCAGGCGAGAGCATCAGCGTGTGAGATAGGAAAAACCAGCCCAGCGGCTGGTCAAGATTTTGACTTTTCTGGGCTGTGCTACAGTACTCCTGTACCACAGGTCAAAGTCCAGTACCAGTACAAGAAAGAGGATTGAGAGCTCACTGTGATGTGACGTTCGCCATTAGTGTAAAGTGGTGATGGTTCAAGTTCAAGAAGTTGCTTTGTAGCAAGGGTTACGTTGAAACGTTGGGGTCCGTCGTTGACAATGCATTAATGAGGGTCCATTGTGTTTGATTTTTTCGAACTCCGAGCCTTTAGTAGCCGGGACGAGGAAGTTCACGTGAGTTCATGCGCGGTCACCTGTGCTGTAGTAGTGCTATCTGCGAATGATTTTCCTTCACAAAACTTAAAGATTAGCTAGCTAGGCTGTCCGAAGCAGCCAAGTTCCATGAAAGCCACTCAGGTGCTGATACCACCGGGTGTGACTGCATGCATCAGGCCTCAGGCGAGTCCGCCGCCAAAGGGAACCTGGCCTTGCGTTTGTCTTTTTGTCCGACCGTCAACATGGGGTGGAAATATCATCAAGCTCACCAAGCGTCTCACCTGTCTCTAAACCTTTCAATTTTTCCGTTTGCGGGTCTTTTATCCAAGCAAGATTCATTGACAGACATTTCGATACATCATATAAGGCTGTCAACCACACTCATTCTCTCTGATCTCGCCGAAAAAGGCCCGCATCCATACGTGAATAGTTAAAAGAAATGAAATGTATAGCAATGTTTTGGTGCAATTACATCGCATATACCATAGGAATTCAATGGGAGACATGCTGTAAGGGAGAGGGTCCGAGTCATCTAGGTCAAACACTGCGGGAATTGCGTTGTTCGGCCAATACGCTTGGGATCGCATTTTCAGCCTCGTCCAGCATTTCCGTTACTGCTGCAAGATATTCGTCTTCTGTATGCCCGGCCCCCCGTGCCAAAGTAGTCAAGCTCTGTAAAATCCCTTCCATCGCGGTATTTCTACTGGCACCGTATGCCAGTAGAACCGCCGTGAACTTCTTGGAGAGATGTAGTCTGATGGCAGCGTAGAGAAGGTTGCTCTTGAATAACGGTGCAGACACTTCCGTATTGGCGCCCTTCTATAGCAGTAAGAGTACCATGTCCAAATCACACATCAAAACCGCATAGCTAAGTGCGGTGCCATAACGGGCACAAGTAAACTCAAGATCCGCACCATAATCTAGAAGGAGACGCCCCATCTCCAAATTTCTGCGTTCGCAAGCGTAATGGAGTGTGCTTTGCCTGTAGTCGACATCCCTTACAAACAAACTGTTGACGGGTGCGCCATGCTCCAACAGCAGCTTCATCATCTCCAGATCTTGGTTGAATGCCGCCAAATGAAGCGGCTGATAACCATCATCGCTCCATTCAGCTCTGACGTCCGCGCCTGCTTTTAGAAGGAGGGCAACAATATCCCTGCGCTCGAATTTTACAGCGACGTGGAGGGGCCTCTTAGAGAAGCTACCGAAGAATATAATGTTCGGGTTTATGAGGTGCGGAGGTGCGAGGAGTTTGGCTACCGTATCGATTTTCCCTGCTTCCACTGCTTCAAAAAGTATAACACGCCCAAGCTCGGGGGTGAGGGCTGCCTCAAGCTCAGGTTGGAGGATTGCGTTAAGCCGACGACAAGTGAGGACAAGGGCGCGGAGAGAGTTGGGAGATAGCAATGGGGGAAGTTGAACTATCAGCTCTGGTGGGATACATATCCTCGAAGTAATCCCTCGACATTTCGAAGTGGTCAAGTTGCTCAAGCCTCGCCTGAGCCTCATGGCAGACTTTAGGTCACCCAGGTTGATATCACCTGATGTGACTGAATCCGGTACTTGAGCGTACAATTCGAAGCAGGACAGCATTAAGGACTAGCGATCAAGAGAGATCGCAGACAGACCCGGAAATATTGCGTTCCGTTATTGCTCAAGTTGGACATACTTGGGTGTTGGATGTCCCTAAAACCTCAAGATAAACCGGCTTTGGACCCAACGAGTGTTTCCCATACCCTTGCCGTTTCATGAAATGCGATAAGCTTCATTAATCATTCTTGCTACTCTGGCGAAAAAGACTCCAGTATTGAAGATGGTAGATACCCTTTGACTCAGACGCCAGTTCTGACTAGAGTGGAACACCGACCATAACATACCCATGCTCGTTCGATGGTAAACTGTACCAACTCCGGCTGTAAGCACATCACTCCAGAATTCACGCGCACGATCCATGGAGATAATCGATTAAGCAGACGCAAAGCACGTTGTGAACGCCCCATGAGAGATTCCTACTCAAGCCATTCAGATGGATGAAAATCAAATCGAAGGCTGGAACTCACCCTGTTGCTTCAACAATAGCTTTGCAATCTCTTCGTCCTCTCCTTCAACAAAAAACTATTCAGGCCGCATTACTCCATTTATTCTCACCCACTCTCCATACTCAAATTGCGTGAGGATGAGGTATTCTTCGTATGGCTTGCCAGGTATCCTGCGACCAACCTGCGCCACCCGCGGCTTTCACTACATCTTCCAGTGTATGCATAATCGCGCCAGAGTACTTCGGCTCATCTGTGAGAGGCATTTCGTTGTCAGCAGCAAGAATTTGGTTTGCCCAGGCAAGGGCATCGGCGTGCGAGATAGGAAAACCAGCCCAGCGGCTGGTCAAGACTTTTTCTGGGAACGGATGTGCTACGTCGGCCTGAGCCCATGGGTCAAAGTGCAGCACAAGGAAGATATTTGAGAACTCACTGTGTTGTGACGTTTGCCATTAGCGTAAAGTGGTGGTGGTTTAAGTTCAAGAACTGTACGGGTCACGCGATCTCTACTGATTAGATATGACCTCGCAGGCCGAGGCCTGCCTTTATACTTTTTCTCTTTGCAAACGACAGCTAGCTAGGCTGGCCCGAGGCGCGTTTCTAAAAAAAATCTCTACCTCTCAAAGACAACTCTGTATTACACGCTCATCATGGCAATAGGAACTCCTGCAGACCGAGTAATTTGCTTCCGATGTCGCCACTATACCACTCCTCGAACAAATATTGACACAGTGGCACTTTCCCAACGGTTTCGGTCGGAATATGGGCCAGCTACTATGGATATGAAAGAAGTTGCAGAGTTGCTGGAAGCTGTTGACAAGGACCTCGAAGATTACGAGTCTGAAATTTTGCTTTTGCAATCTCGGATTATGTATATCAAAGCCCAACAGACGCAGTTGAAGAAGTATGCAGCTGTCCTTCGCTCTCTCCGATCGCCGATCCGAAGGTTTCCTAATGAAATCCTTTCTCGAATTTTTGACTTCGCCTGCGATAAAAACTTGCTACAAGAATTCCCTTGGAGCAAGGACTTTAAATTTGTCCCTTCGACCCCGATTGTGGAACCATTCAGACACCTCCCCGCCATGTCCATATCTTCTGTTTGCACACGTTGGCGGTCAGTCGCACTTTCATCACCCGCTATTTGGTCCAGGATCTCCCTTGAACTCTCACCCAAAAACTCGAGGCTACCGAACGTCCAATTGGTATTAAGTGCTTTTCTCTACACCGTGGAACTACACCTTCATCGTTCTGGACAGCAGCCGCTCACTATAGAACTTGATATCAGTGGTGCTTTGGACGCCGGGAACAATGTAATTCCATACCAGCTGCTGGCGTTTGATCTTGTTTGCAACTACTCCTGGCGTTCATTCACAATGGGCGGTTATCAGCCCATTTTGCGCTTCCCCATGCCTGGATTTAACAGGATTCGAAACTGTCATTCTCTCGAAAATCTTAGGTTCGTGATATCCGGCGAACCAGACGATGAGCTGGAGCTCTTTACACAGGCCGATGGGCTTCATTCCATTACTCTGTACATGATCGGTAACCTACCAACACCCTTTTGGACAGAAATAGCATCCTTAACTGTGGAGTGTATGTATGGTGAGATTGCCAATGTGTTCAATTATGCATCCAGTCCCAAGGAATTAGTACTGGGGGAACGCGAAGATCAAGATTCCGACCTATCTCCTTGTGTACCCCCTCTATTATGTACCAGTGTTTCAACACTCAAACTCAAACTTTGTCTTCATTGGGATGATCCACTGGCAGATATTGCATTCTCTTCCTTCACCTTCCCGTCTCTCTCCTGTTTGGCTATCGTGGGTTCCGATGAGCTCCCTTACGAAGGAGCTTGGCCTAAAGCTACTTTGGCAGCATTTTTACGCCGATCTTCCTGTAACCTAACCGAGTTTGAGGTCAAGAGTGTTTCAGTCAGCGACATCGATCTCATCGCCGCCCTCAAGCTCATACCATCGCTCATGAATCTCTACATTGATGATACACATGGTGGTGATGACCCAATGAGTCCCATCACATCCCGGTTCATTCGCAGTTTACATGGACTCCACTGGACCGAGCTGAGGCCTTCCGGCTCCACTCTCGTCCCCAAACTCCGCGAACTCAAACTAACATTTGATGGCTCGCAATTTGATGATTCATTGTTTATCGAAATGGTAAATTCGCGCTGGTTACCAGATACGCAATACGCATCCGGAATTGGGCTCAGTTGTTTGAGAGTCGTAACATTACGATTCAATAATCGAGAGGTGGATCCCGCGGTGTATAGACCTCTCGATTACCTGGATAAGGCTGGGATGATGGTGGTGGTTCTCAGCGGAGTGGATGATTGATAAAAAGGTTGTATGTGGTGCAGAGTTTACTTATGTGCCGAATTTAATCCTTTCCTTCGTTTGTGTGCTACAGAAAATCCAGCACACTGAGGATGATTGAGTGCTCAATGTGTTGCAACGTTTACCATAAGCTCGAAGCGAGGTGATGGTTCAAGTTGAAAGTTCCATGAAGGGCTCAAGATAGGCAGACAGTTACAATTATTTAAATGCTAACATATGGCAATGACACGGCCACATGAGATTTGGTGATTGGCGGCTCAGCGCTCATCCATCATCCTCTCATCGATCATCATACTCCAGCTTGAGTACTAGCTCTGCCGTGTCGAAAATAATCTGAAATTGACGCTCAAGAATACCAGAAACCATTGTTGCTTCATTACACTCGCTTGAACAATTGTTTCCCGGTGCCCTTCCGTACCAGATCATGGGCAATCACGTAGAGTATGATCTTGGGCAGTACAGGGAGGTTTTTCTCCGGGTTATCCGCTCACAGCGTTGCTGCGCACAATTGCTGTCGAGGAGTGGAACCGTGCTTTGGATGTGCCAGTCAGCCCGCCAGCTGGTCCTGCAGCAGGTGAACAACTTGAAGCATTGCTCAATGCAGTGGGGATTTAGGTTAATGTGTATAGATTGTATTGGTACATTCTTTTGAATTGTAATCTATCATGATTAGTTTCGTCCTGTTGAGATTTCGATCCACCCAAGGGCCAATGCATCCTAGCTCCCCACAGAACTCTTCCCCTTCAATTCGAGGTGAAATTCGAGGTGAAATACAAGCTTTGCGGTTGTCTCCCCCGATCCTGATGGGGAGTGTTCAATTGGTACGTTACTGGATCTTGCCATGCAGGCCATCGCCCATTCCCTTCCGAAAAGTCATGAAGAAATTCACATTTTGTGATACATAGTTGGGATAGCTATTTTATTCACTTTCATCTCCTGGGACTGAGTAATGTTGTTGTATATATGTGAGGGACTAGGTTGGCCACCCGAAGCGTGGAACCTTCTTCTACGTTCCAAGATCTTAATCGTGTCAGAGTGGTTCGGGACATCTGTGAGGGGTAACAGTGGTCGGCTACTGTCGGCGTGATGCGTTCTTCCTGGCAAGAGCATTAGCGTGCGAGATACCTCAGATAGGAAAACCACCCCAGCGGGGTCAAGTCCTTAAGTCGGCATGTCACGCGATTTCTCCTGATTAGATTAAAAGTTAGATAATAGATTTAGATATGATAATAATAACGTGACCTTCAAATCGTCCGAGGGCGAGGCGCGCTTTGTTTTAATTTAGAACAAATTCCTACCTCTCAAAGATAGTGAGTAACAGCTGTGTGCATGCGCTCATTATGGCACAAGGAAATCCTGTAGACCGAGTAATTTGCTCCCGATGTCGCTACAATACCACTCCTCGAACAAACATCGATACTATGGCCCTTTCCCAACGGTTTCGGTCGGAATATGGGCCAGCTATGGATATGAAAGAAGTTGCAGAGATGCTTGGAGCTGTTGACAAGGATCTCGAAGATTACGAATCTGAAATTTTGCTTTTGCAATCTCGGATTTTGTATATCCAAACCCAACAGACACGGTTGAAGAAGCATGCAGTTGTCCTTCGCTCTCTCCAATCACCGATACGATGGCTTCCTAATGAAATCCTGTTGCGAATTTTTGACTTCGCCTGCAACAGGAATTTGCTTCAGGAATTCCCTTGGAGCAAGGACTTTAAATTCGTCCCTTCGACCTCAATTGTGAAGCCACTGAGACGCCTCCCTGCCATGTCCATATCTTCTGTTTGCACACGTTGGCGGTCGGTCGCACTTTCATCATCCACTATTTGGTCCAGGATCTCCCTTGAACTCTCACCCGAAAACTCATGGCTACCGAATGTTCAATCGGTATTGAGTGGTTTTCTCTACACCGTGGAACTACACCTTCATCGTTCTGAACAGCAGCCGCTCACTATAGAACTTGATATCAGCGGTTCTGTGGATGACGAGGACAATGTAGTTCCATCCAGGCTGCTGGCATTTGATCTTGTTTGCAACTACTCTTGGCGTTCGTTCACAATGAGCGGTTATCAGACTATGTTGCGTTTCCCAATGCCTATGTTTGACACGATTCGGAACTGCCATTCCCTCGAAACCCTTAGGTTCGCGATATGCCGCGAACCACATAAAGAGCTAAGCCTTTTTGCGCAGGCCAATAGGCTTCATTCTCTTGCTCTACCCATGCTCGGTGACATACCAAAACCCTTTTGGACAGATATATTGTCTTTAGATGTGGATTCTATGTATGGTGAGATCACCGACGTGTTCAATCATGCATACAGTCCCAAAGAATTAGTACTTGGGGAACGTGACGATGAAGATTCAGACCCGTTATCTCCGTGTGTACCTCCTCGATTATGTCCCAGTGTTGAAACACTGAAACTCGAACCTTGTTGTAATTGGGATGATTCACTGGCAGATATTGCGTTTTCTTCTTTCACCTTCCCGTCTCTCTCTTGCCTGGCTATCGTGGGATCCGATGAGTTCCCTTACGAAGGAGCTTGGCCTAAAGCTACTTTGGCAGCGTTTTTACGCCGATCTTCCTGTAACCTGACCAAGTTTGAGGTCAAGAGTGTTTCAGTAAGCGACATCGATCTCATCGCCGCTCTCAAACTCATGCCATCACTCATTAATCTCTATGTCGATGATATACCTACTGGTGATGACCCAACGAGCCCCATCACATCCCGGTTCATTCACAGTTTACATGGATTTCCCTGGACCGAGCTAAGCCCTTCCGGCTCCGCTCTTGTCCCCAAACTCCGTGAACTCCAAGTAACGTTCGATGGCTTGCAATTCGATGATTCCTCATTTATCGAAATGGTATCTTCGCGCTGGTTACCGGATACGCAATACGCATCCGGAATTGGACTCAGCTGTTTGAGAGTCGTAACATTACGATTCAATAAGCGAGAGGTGGACCCTGTAGTGTATAGGCCTCTAGATTATTTAGATAAAGCTGGATTGATGGTAGTGGTTCTCGGAATGGGTGATTGATAAAAAATGTTGTTTGTGTACTGAAATGTGTTTTAATCCTTTGCTTTGTCTATGTGCCACAGAAAGTCCAGCACAAGGATGATCGAGTGCCCAGTGTATTGCGATGTTTACCATTAGCTCGAAGCGAGGTTATGGTTCAAGCTCACTAACGACCGGGAAAATCGTGGGTTTCAACTTTCCATCAGCTAATTTCCATAACGAGTGTGATATAGACAGCTTTGACCAATGTCATTATCAGGTTACGGGTAAAGCTTTTTTTCTTTTACAGAAAGTACAACGACTGCTAAAAATTATCTTTTGACATAAAACTCCGTATGGAGGTAGTTGCTAGCAACCGGTCAACCCCATTCAGTACTCCCATGTACGCGTAGATTGAACTTAGAATGACGAATAGCTTATGAACACTCTTGAGAACGGATCCGTCAATTCACTCTTACTGTAGTTCGTAAGATGATCTCCTCCGAGCATGTTCATCTACCCAGGTTCAACACTCCGAACCTGACGGGTTCCAGATTGCGGAGTGGTTGCTGGTCTTTGGTGAACTATTATAGACTACTATTGGGATCACTTCCACTGTTCCCCAAGCTGTTCCCCGTCGGTTCTCTATTGAATGCAGTCGCGATGGCTGTGTTATAACTTGGGAAGACATTGGGTGCAGCTACTGGACTACGAAAGGGATTTGCACCGGCCAGACATACTTGTTTGGTCTGTTGGGGAAGCTTGTGGGAGCTTGCGGGAGACAGTGCTGAGGGCCCACAAGGATATATGTACTAACTATCGTAGAGAACACACCGGGATCGTTACAAATATATGAAGCCAGAAAGAGCTAATGATCTTCTACTTGAAACCGTTGAACAGCTACTGATAGCCTGCCTTGCATAATTAGATTTCTCTAATCTGGCTTAACTGCAGCTACCGACGGGATTTGAAGATACCTAACTGGGGTTTTTGATGATTCATTGTAATCATTTGTTCCCTCCACATCTTCGCTGAATTCTCACAATCCGATATCATACTTTGCCTCCAACTGTCGACGAGGCAGTACTTCTATATAGCTAGTTCTATGACGAATTGCGGTTGGTGACATTCGACAGTCGCGAAGACAAATAATCCCCGACGTGGGCGACAATATTTTAAACCCCTCTGGCTGTGGTGAGCCCCCATTTCACCGGAACCGATTACCAGATATATGGTTTGCAACTCGCATTGCTATTTTCACCAGATATAATATTGTCTCTTAGAATAAACACACTCTCCCTGTTCTACTGATACGCTTCGATATCGGTCCCGAGCACCCAGCTTGTAAATCGTATTGGTGTTTTCCCCGAGCATAACCCCGTCTGTTGAAATAAATAAACACACCCTTTGTCTCTGTCTGATAAGCTTGCAATCAACTTGCAATCGTCCCAGAAAAGATAAAGTTATCTTAACTTAGGTGAGTTACCTGCGCGTGCATCTGTTGTGGCATAGCGCTACGCAGATAACCAAGCTTTCACCGTCCTTCCCGGAACTTTTAGGTTCCAATCCTATTCTTTCTTCCAATCTAGTCTAATTGATGTTTTTTGTTTTTTTGAGGTCAACTTATTGCGCGGGGAGGAGTACCCCATCATGGCCATAGAGCTATCTACAATTAAATGGTTGGTTACTGCTCAAAACGTATAAAAGGTCACTGTAGGATCCAGTTCCCTCGTCCCACTTGACTCCTTTGCTTCACTTCAAGTTGAACTACTAAATCCGCTACTATCCATTCTCATTCTAAACATGTTCCCAAAAGCATTGGCTGTTGCTCTGATCTTTGCCTCCTCTTTGGCCACGGCCGTATCCTTGGACAAGCGTGAAACTTTCAGTGGCGAAGGTTGTTCCTCCACCAATAATTTGACTGGGTGACTTATGTACTTTCCTATCTAGGCACATTCTTCCAACCTGGACTTGGTGCTTGCGGGTTTACAAACACCGCGAGCCAGTTGGTTGCCGCACTCGGACGTATTGACTTCGACTCTTTCAGGTAAGGTTCTTTTGCTTGCTGGAGGATGTATAGAATCTCTAAAAAAAATCTACAGTGGTGGCGATCCTAACCCTAACCAGTCAGTAGTCGTATAGCCATGACTCATTGCTTGCTTATACTTACTTGGAACCGCAGTAACCATGTTTGTGGACGAAAGGTTAAAGCGTCTTGTAAGTTCTCTCGGTTATATTTCGGAATAGCAGAAATTGATGAACCTTACTTAGCCGGAGGAAAATCAGTGGTCGTCGAGATCGTAGACAGGTGCGATGGATGCCCCGGAAAATTCGATCTGGACTTTAGCCCAGCTGCATTTAATGCCCTGGCGGACCCTAGTGCTGGCCGTATCCCAATTACCTGGGAGTTTGTATAAGGTGTGGAGCTTAGAGAGCTTAAAGGCAGCTTCATTTGATGAACTTCGCTTGGGGGCCAATATTCCTTGAGTGCCAAATATTTTTCGTAGAGACTGGAGTTTTGTAGAGTTTTTCGAGTTTGAAAGAGAAAAAGAAAGAGAAAAGAAAAAAGCATACCTACAGCACCACCCAACATTTCGTCTGCTATATGTTATTCATTGGGTTGTTCATTGGGTTGTTCATTCGTTACATAGGTGGAATTTTAGGGAGATAAATGTGTCCACAGCGCAGCATATAGGCATATAAGGACGCATAGAACTGCCATGTCTTGAATATCTTGTCTCCTTGGACGTACGTGTTACAACGATAGGGCTTCGTTGCGACACAGTCTTGCGAGTCGGCAATCGACGACGTAGATCAAGGAACGGTCTCTGGTACTTGCACTACTCATCTTCTTACAACGACATAAGATGTATATTGAACTTTGGAGTATATCGGAGATTTTCTTCCTTTTGAAACCAAGTCCATCGAAAGATGGGACTGAAAGATGGTTGAATCGCGAACGGTTCTGAAGATCCTCCGTGTTATGGTAGACAAATTATCCATTGGCATATGTTCTATTTACAAATACAGCAAATAACATTGACAACGACAGCAAAAAAAGTACGTTCGAAAACAGTCGCATTGACGAACCGGTCATATTTATTTACAATTTCCTCCGATGATTCAATTATGCATAAGGAAACTTCAGCTCTTTGGGTCGCCTCTCGTGAAAGAAAAAGGCTCACACTTAATGCTCTACTGGTGGTACTTAGCCCCGATAGTTGTTAAGCCCGTTGTCTGTACTAGATTCCCCGTTTCCACCATCAAACACAGGGATCCAGCCACCATTCCCACCATGATACGCTCTTCCTGGAGCACCGTGCCCGCCAGGGGCATTGTAATCAAGATAGCCATGGCCATAAGCACCTCCAAGACTAGGGGAGGGATGATATCCTGCAGGAAACGCAGACATGAAGACGTTCCCATTAAAGTTGGTAGTCACATTGTGGGTTACATTGTTGTAATTCTCCCTTGTCGACTTATTCACCTTTGAGACAGTAGATGCGGACCCTCTAACGTGATTAGCTCCGAGAGAAATGTCGGTTGCGACGGGAGGCACGAATGGAGCAACATGGAGGGTGGCATCGTGAGGCAAGCCACCACTCTCGATGAGAGGGAGAAATGGATTGTTGGGTTTACGGCGAACGGGATTGAGAGGAGTAGGGACCAACGGGTCAAATTGACCTCGTTCTATATGATCAGTAGGACCTTGAATACAGCTATCAGAAGAGCCGTGTTGTATAGCCGTAAAGTTATCGCTGGTGTTAGACACTGAAGAAATGAATGGGTTAAGTCTAGGCCGAGAAAATGAGAGCGAGGAAGATGGGTGAGAGTTGGGATCAGGAAAAATGTCGTGATTTTTCCTTTCCAAGCGAGTACTATCTTCGATCGTTAGTAACTCGCCGAGACAAGCTCAGCCATGCCTATGATTATCCTATAAATAAGCGACACGAAGGAAACGGCAGAGATGGAAAACACCTGAAAATGAAACAGTATGTGGGACAACTGGTCCGTGTAGGTTTGTAACTGGCCTTCAGAGACGGGGGTGTCTTTTTCTAAGCGGAAGAGATCGATAGACTATACTTGTACTTGATGATCTTTGAACAGTAGAAATGGCGCGGAGGACCCTAAGGTCATGATTATTAGTGGATCAGATATATTTGTAGGCTAAGCCTACCGGTTTAAAATATTTTCTACATAATTCAAGGTGCTATCCTGCGAAGAAATCTCTTGGGGTGCCCTCAGAATGGCATAAACCAAGTTGCGAGCTGCAGATGCCAGCTGTTTCAGTCCTTCTTTATATATCTGTGAAAGATCATAAATCTAGCATTAGTGGACAAAGAGCAGCATACCTGGGCCTGAGAAGCTTCACTAGCCTCGTATATTTCCACGGCTTTCCATCCCAAAATGGAAATCTTGCCATTGGTGCCTGCATGGCGTAGAGCGCTAGCAAATCATCCAGAGGCGAAGTACGATTTGAGTGCCAGTTTCCTTCTGATTTTGGTAAGGCCGAATAGTTCATGGGGGTAGACCAGGATATTTGCTCTCAGATTGCTCGGGCTCCTGCGTTAAATCCTTGAACCTTGCCTGTCACCTAATAAGTAAGGAAGTCCAAAGTTACTGCTTAACAACTGCTAACCCGGGATCCAGACCGTGGCGGGTAATTCACTTCCTTTCCCAAGGTCAACTCGCGAATTTAACGGAAATTTCAGACCAGTTGATGGTAAAGACTACGGCTGATATCTGAGAGACCTATGGAAGGAGCAAGGGAAGGTCTAGACAAGATCCTACTCTTTCGGCTGTATGAAGCATACGCACACACTGCACTCACCAAGAGGTTCCGATTCAAGCACCTCTTCTTAGAGCCTCTTGATGCCGGATGGCCGTTTCGAACTGATCATGTGATCACGACCTCTCTCGACGATTCGGATTATGGGTCGCCTAGTCCCACGACGAGTCTATGGTATTACGCTCACCGACGACTTTTTGAAGAAGGAGCCATCGTACTGGAAGAGGGACCTAGAAGATCCTCAAGAAGAAGAAGAGGATGATCTTCTACTTGGACACTGCAGCAATGTTTGTCACCGATAGAGTCTGCTCTGTTTGTCCATGCAGATTTGAATACGTGGAGACAAAGTTTGGTCCTCGACCATGCGTTGTACTGGCTGACACCAAGGATCGTGTGCGGTGTTCAAGGAGGATGGGTCTGAGCAGTTGAAGATTGTTCAAGCTGTTATGGAGTAAACAGAATCCCTCACTGGTACTGGTTATAATCGTACGTCCTAGTTTTTCGTTATTTTTCCACTGTAATTGATCTGTTTCAGCTCATCTTTCTTTTTTTATACATTCTGTCCCCGTCCACATCGCTCTGCGGGTCTAATCTCTATCCCAATCCGCTCTCTCCCATAATCACACGCTTAAGCATGTATGTTTGTTCTCCAACTATACGCGGTAGTTGTTGTAGTCGTCATCTTACTAGGCTACACATATTGTCTTTTGCTCTTCCCTTTCTCGTTGTGCCATCAAACGCGCAAATTCCCTTCTTTGTTCTCCAGTGCTTGGTAACACTGGGGATAGGAAAGCGCGCGAATGTCACTGTAGAGAGTGGTATAATACTGTTATCACGCAGCGAACCAAATTTGACCCGAGAACTCTGTCAGATTCTGCCCGCGTATTACGTGATTTCGACACGACAGAAGGTTTAATTTGAGTCTTGACTCTGAATCCTATCTATACGCAAAAAATGCAGTACTCAGTGATCTGGCTAAATTGGCGAACTAAGAAGAGCGCTGTCACAGTGGAGGGTTGGTTATCACTATAGTCCTGTGGATATCAATAAGGTTCAGG
>JADNRY010000564.1:0-38179 GCA_015501585.1 Rhodocollybia butyracea
TCACTTCGGTCTCTTCGTCTCCTGTCCTGTCTGACCGATATCATGAACGACCTCTAACTGTGGAGCTTCTGCCGCACCAAAACAAGCAGGGAAACCGCAAATCACTGCTGCAACCCAGAGGAGGGCGTTGTAGATACTGGCTATGTAAAATCCCCCGCCTAGTCCGAAGCGTATGATGCCCACGGTAGACACTAAGACAAGAAGCCACGAAAAGATGTAGCTATGAATAAGCAACGTGCGGAAGGATGTCCACGCAAGTACATTAGTGGTCTTATATGTGTGTAATGGTAGGTTGATTCGAGGTTTGGCAGTTATGAGATGCGGCGGTGACAAGATGAGTCCTGGACGAGAATCGAGAGAGTAAACAACGATAAAATGGGGACAGCGGGATGCCCATATACCACCTATAAATTTAACTTCAGAATGTTCCATGCCTTGAAGCAAGGACACTCACAAAAGGGTTCAGCTTGGCAAAACCGATAACAGATGCGATTTGGGCTCCAATACTCAACAATAATGTTACCCAAAATTGGCCGTGTTTCCACCAAAATGGAAGACTTTTGGGCATAGTCCGACCGCTCTCACGCTCAGAAGAGCTTACTTGAACATCCTCCGAATCGGCATGGTCTACTCCTTGTGCCAAAAGCAACTGAGAAGCCGAGGCCACCGGTTCTGTTTCTACAGTTGCACTTGGCGAGAACGTCGCGACTTGCCTCTCTGCTGCTCGAGATTGAGCGGACTCCAAAAGGGTAAAAAGTACGAGGACGATGGGTCCTACAATAATAGCTACAATGTTGAAAGTGCTGAGGTAACTGAGAGGGAAGACAATGAAAGCGGCGTTAAATACTGGGTAACAAGTCAGTATCTTTTCAATGGAAATCTAGGAAACGTACGGTCAAAATATACTGCTTGCTTGTTGACACTTGGCGTTGATGTAACATCATCATTGGCGAGAGCGACACCCGCAGCCCACGATGGCTGCATCATTGCCCATAATGCCTTGTTGCCGCCTTCAGTATCTGGAATCGAGTCGAATTTGGTGTGATATTTGGCTCGACCGCGATAGAAAGCAAAATCCAAGCCTCGCATTGGAGCAAAGTCAGTCGAGTTTGCCGGATTTTGGATGGCCAAAGCATTGGTGTAAACCGTAAAGTCAGTTCCACTGCGAACGATCCCAAGAGAGAATGCCTCTGAAGAGATGATATTAGCGTGGGGCGAATCTGCATTCTTCCAACTTTTGAGGGATCCAATGTCGGTAGTGCGAAACAATAAGGGTCGCCCACCACTCCCAGCGCCTTCAAGATTGATAAAAGTTGACCCAAAGAGATTGACAAACTCTGGATTAGAAAAGTCCTTGACCCATGGATGTTCTAGAAGGGCATGAGCACCATTGAGACCATCTTCCTCAGCATTATTTAGGTTGAAAAGGACGGTGCGGTGCGGGGGATGGGCCGCAAAGTATCGAATGAGCTGCAGCAGAATAACAATGCCCATTCCGTCATCTGTAACTCCGGTAGAGGTAGAGACACTGTCAAAATGCGCAGAAAATAAAACAGCCGGCAGCGCAGAAGTGCCCTGAATCTTGACCAGAATATTATTCCCTTCAAAATACGTCGCAGAACCAGGACCAAGACTGGTGGACCAGGTTCCATTTGTGACTACATCGTCATCGATGACAAGGGGAGTATGATTGTAGGTGTCCTGAATGGTTTTGACACGCTGGAGGAGATACTTTCGGACCAAGTCATTGGCATGAGAGTTGTATGGATGGGGACGTGCTGCGATAACGTGTAGATCCTTATAGGCTTCGGTGACATTCAGGCCTCCGTAGTGTGACTGGAGAGTAGACGTTGGGGGAACTGAAGTAAGTTGGTCAGTTATGAGAGTTGAGAGGATGGCTGCCAGGTATAGGAGAACAAGGAGAACGGTTACAGGCAGCGTACGGAAGCCCACGGCTTGAGCAAGGGCAGCACGGAACCTTGCAGTGAAGGTCATGAATGATGAATGTTTCCAAAACAAGCGCCCGATCGGGCCGTTGCTACCGTCACGCACGATTGCCTACTGCAATTCTATCTAAACAACGTCAACCTCCTAAGGGCTTGGTTACCATCTTATATGTGGATACCATATACTTGGCTCTCAAGTACCTTATCTACCTTGAAACTGGACATCCCTTGTTGGCTCTCGGATCTACACTATGCATTGGCAAAGCTTGAGGGGCATCTGCAAAACCTGGGACGAACGTTGGAGCTTTGGAGTGCCCTGGAGCGCTCTGTGGTTGTGGGCAACACTACTACCTGCAGGAGGCCCAGACAGCGGTGGTCCAGGCCCAGTCAAAAGTCCGGATGGTGAAAACGGACCGGAACGGATCAAACCAACTTTTTCGTCCGTTCAATCTGACGAGAACTGCATCTTGCCCGACTCTTCCTTGACTGTGCCCGACTACCGACGTTAGTACCAGCCAAATATGTACGTAACAGCCAGAACAAACGAGAACCAACAGTTCGATTCGTGACTTAACAAAAGTTGGGGAGTTTGGAAAATCAAAAAATTGGGGCAAGTCAAGGCGCGTCCGACGAAGTTGGGGAAAGTCATTGCGCGTGTCGACGTGTCGCCGCAGTCTGATTTACTCCCTCTCTCTCGTACCACCACCACCACCACTACTGGCTTGTATTACCACTGCCAATGTCAACAGCTTTTTCATGAAATAACAAGTCACTGTAATCGCTGGAGATATTGCAAAGTTAAAAGAGTATCGAGAGGACTATAAAGACCAGGTATGTCTTTTCTACTTTTCTATTCCTCCAACGCATCATTGACATCGCCAGATAACACGTTGTTACTCTCATTCTAGCCCTGCATCGTCGCTTCTGAATCATCACTTGCTCCATGTCGCGTCATCTCTGGCTCACCCGTCGTTGCAATCGCCTGGCATCGTCCAACCAGCTTGTCTTCGCGGTCTATCATTCCAACGAACATCTCGTCGCGTTCATCTTCTTGCAGCCAAATATTATCAATTTCTAACCACTCGACTGTCCTTGTTTTCCAATTTTTCCATCGCTGTACCGTCCCTAGCTGTTACGGTCATCGAGCATCCATACCACCAGTACTGACAAATGATTAATGATTCAGGATTGAAGAAGATCAACGAGACATCCACCGCCGATCCAACTAATACAAGGTACGTTCTTGTATCTATTCCTTTTTCTTCGCTCGCCTCATGCTTCAAACAGATTTCTATGCGTCAGAACAGAGATATATGCGTCGTCGTGTGAGCTAGAATGTGTGTCAGTGCGGAGAACAACTTCAAGACTCATCGGAATGTCCTCGGTGCTGTTTGCTGCAAGTCGTAAAAGGGGGGGTGGCCGTAAGAAAGCAGTAAGTTTTTTTCATTCCTCACTTAGCGCGTTGGTCTAATCGGTTTCTACTGTAGAAGAACACGAGAGGACACGATAGAATACGGCGAAGTAAGTTTTTTAAAACTATTGTACTGTATTATAGCATCTATTGTGTATCGTATCGTGTATCGTAGCGAGCAGTAGCAGGAGAAATTGTATGCCATATATGGCAGTAACTCACAAACACTCCAGTCCGATCTGAGCAGATTTGAAGACTAAATTTGTTTGAATTACATCTGTCTGTAGCGACTCAAATTTGTGAGAACCACTACAACACGATCTGAGCAACTCTGAGCATCTTGACTTCAACCAAGTGTACAATTTTTCGGACCAGAGCGGATCGTAGCGGATCGTGCCAATGTTTTCGTTTTTACACGCTCTGATCCGGTCTGCCCATCCGGACTTTTGACTGGGGTCCAGGTCTGCATCAGGGTAATCAGGGCCCTGCTCGGATTTTCGAATGCCGTGAGCTTGAGCAGAGCTCACTAGTACGTAGAAATTGACCGATGCGATCAGTTGAGGTGAGACCGAAATGGAGATTAGTACCTGGACGTAAACGTTGAAAAGCGTTATGGCATTTCCTGGTAAAAATGGCTGAGTGTCTGAGTCTGACTGATTGGAACTAGTGCACTACCTCCTCACTGGAGTCTGGGCTATCACCAATGTCGTTCGAACTATGCCAGTTCAGATGATGTCAGGGTGGTGCAAAGGAGGTTTTTGCGAGGAAGTTATGTATTTTAGAAAAGGGGCGAGAGAAATTGCATGTCACATTGAGGACCGACCGAGTTAGTAATGCAAGAACCAACTATAAACAGATACATTCATGAGACATTCTACAGCGTACAAAACTTCCTACTTCCCCAGGTTCATCCATGTTGGCTCCCTATCAACATTTTGAAATTTTCCTTGAGACTCTTCAGCCACCCCGGAGAAGGCACATGGCGCCCATAAGGCGTAACAACCACCGTCCGCGTTTTGTCTACATATGCAAAGCACGCTAGATTCGGATACCCATCGTGTCCCCAATAAATATCACGCTTGCTCAAAAATTCTAGGAACACATCGGTGAGATACTGGAGGCGCGTGTCAGGTGCATAAGCGCTGGGTTCTGCTTCATCTCGGGGACGAAACTCATCAATGAGAAAGCCATAGAACAGCTTCGCAGGTGGTTGGGCATCGGAGGGTGGCGGTGGAGATTCGAGGAGATTCGAGGAGATCATCAGGCCTAGAAATGAAGAAATGCCAGATCATAAGCTGCGCCGACATAGATTCTGCGTGACTCAGAACTCACAGCCATTTGGGAGGAGATGTGAAAGGAGGCAGATCCTTCATAAGCTCGGGAGAGTATACAGGAAGCCTTAAGAGTGGAATGAGGTCTTCGGGTAGACAAACATAGAGGAAACTTACTGCATGGTGGAAGAGAACCAAGAGAACAACCTGATCGTTGCGACCGGTACTGACTCTAAGCGACGCAGTCTGAATGAGGTAGTGTAGTACTAGTAGTTCCCGTCAGTCATGCATGTTGTGCGAAGATTTGTTCAAATATTCATGATAACAGACTCGGAGATCCAGCGCATGTTACATTTTTTGTCCAGCGTGAGAACCAACCGTAACTACTTCGATACATTCATTCTAAATCGTACAAATTTTCTGCTTCATCACGTTCATCCATGTCGGCTCCCGGTCAACATTGAAATTTTCCTTGAGTAGTTTCATCAGCCACTTCTTCGCAGGAACACGGGCCCCATAAGGCGTAACAACCACCGTTCTCGTCGAGTCTATACAGACCAAGATAAGGCTTGCCGAAAGTTTGATCGAGAACCCAATGAATCTCCCCCTGGTCGAATGTTTGGAAAACCGTTTTCCAGTTTGTCTACGAAAGCGACGACAATCCGTGATCTTCAGTCATGGACATTTTATCTGCTTATCCCCGGATGGCGTAACCAACGACTGGACCAAATCCCCCGCTGCAACCCAAGGAGAAACAACCATAGATATTGCAGGGCTGCTGGCGAACTTAGCTCTAGCCAATGGCGGATTATTGTGAGTAACAGATCTGTCGGATTCTAAGTAGCTCAATTGTTTCAATACTTTAGCACTTGGCGATTCTTGTTTGGCGAATTGAAGAAAGCTTTATCGAGACAGCACACAGTCGCTGGTTGGCCGCGAAACGCCGCAGGTTCCTATCAACTGAGAGCTGCGTTTTCCATCGCCGTTTCCCAGGTCATCGAACAAAGCCTACTCCAGTCGCGGATCGACAAAACCTCGATTGGCGACAAAATCGATTTATTCCCCGAACGTACACTATTCGCGGCTGTGGGAGGTTTTTTCGCTTTCGGAATAGGAGATGCGAGTCAGAATTATGTTGCTGAGAACATTGATGGTTGGAGCACGGCAGCCTTCGAGTCTCTAACT
This sequence comes from Rhodocollybia butyracea, assembly GCA_015501585.1. Taxonomy (NCBI): domain Eukaryota; kingdom Fungi; phylum Basidiomycota; class Agaricomycetes; order Agaricales; family Omphalotaceae; genus Rhodocollybia; species Rhodocollybia butyracea. Next base: position 5,814 of record JADNRY010000564.1, read on the forward strand.
GCTCGTACGGACGCGGATTTCGATGAAGATATCACTCAAATCCCCAATATCATGCAAACGGAAAATTCTTATCCTTTCAACCGCACGTCCTTAATCAAAAAACAGAGGGTGGATCATGGTTACATGTCGGCATGGACTCCGGTCTATCACATCACTGAGCGAGAAGGGTGGAGCGTTATAATGCAGGCACGGTCACTGTTTCAAGATTCGGTACGGAACAACATGCACGATTGGCTGAATGGGTTGTTGCAGCAGTAATTTTCGTGGCTTTCCTGTGGCTGCTTTTTGATCGTGTTAGTCTAATCGTTGGGTGAGTCCTGTGCCTATACCTTTTGCACACGCCATTCCTCACAACAACGACGTCTTTTCCTTTCTTTCTGCAGAAACTTTATTCTTCTACTTCATACTTAATCAGCTACAGCGAGGAGATTACCGAGCTTCATCGGTTTGGTATTCGTCGCTCCGCCAGGTTAATAACTTGATAATTTTGGACTCCTGCATTGTATTAGACTCACTTTGTTATTCGTCGCTCTGCCAATTTGTATCGCTCTTCGTTTGTGTCTCCCATCCAGAACCTTGCATTCTTTTCCCCGCTTCCTTCTTACATACGTCTCGCATAATCGTTCTGTTGCATCTTGATAACTACTTGTATCTTGTATTTCTTGTACGCTTGGTACGCTTGGTGGCCTCTTCACGCCTCGCTCTAATCTCGGAATGCCCAACGGTCGCCTTTTTTGCTAAAACTCTCGGTTTAAGCACACGTCAACGGACTCATTGGAGTAGAATCGATTTATTGCGCACGGAGGAGCATCTCATGATATGCTCAAGTCTACTTACTAAGGGCCCATTGCCTCTCTATGGTTCTGAAGAGCCCTGTAGACGGAACGGGAGTTCGCTTCAGCGTCCTTGGAGTTCGATTCATCCTGCCTCGAAGTTACCTCAAGTATATGCTATGATTTCCGCCTCCAGTCTCTTGGTTTATCTGCGTGAAACCAGAAATGGCATTTATAGTTCTATATGCGAGCGTGTATAAGTATATTCTTTTCGCAAAAGACAGCTAGGCTATAAATATTTAAATACCCTTACAAAATGAAGCGACCTAGACCAATCTTCGCACTCAACGGGCGAAGACACTCTAAGATTGTTGATATAACCACACCTAGAGATATCTCCTCCCAACATGTTCTATGATATTCCACTTCCCAAACGACAAATTCGGGTCATCCGACTCCATGGGCATAAACACAGGCATTGGTAGCGGCACTCCAGCTCCCAGCTTGTGCCGCATATATGCTTGAACGATGAGCTGTTCAATTCTGACAAACAGTCTTCAGATTTGCGATGCGGGACAATAATCAAATAATTATTTACTTACCGTCCTTTGACTAGAAACGTAACTCCTTGATTGAAAAACCCTTTCAATATTTGCATCTCGAGCCCTTGATACAATCCTTTAATCCCGGTTATACTGGATTTGTTTGATGCTCCGTGAGGATACAGCCCACGATACGCATCAAGCATAACGGTCCTCAGAGTCGGAGGCGCGTTTGATATGTTGGACGAAGATCGGGAGGCTTGCAGACGTGTCTTGGAGAGTATGAGGGGATATAAAAGTGTTGCGGCTACAAGGGAAGAAAACCCTAGATTAGCTCAATACGAAAAAGTGAGTGAAAAGATTTACCGATTGAACTTGAGATTGCACCGCTGAAAAACGCCTCTATTGGCGTTGGATCAAGAACGGCGGGTTTCCCCTGCACTGGTTGACGCGGCCGGGACAGCGTCAAGATGCGTCGAAACAGTTGGAAAAAAGCGAGTGTTATGGAAGGATTGAGAGATAGGAGAATTGTTGTGTTGAAACCTAGAGCGTAACATCTATTAATAAGGATAGGGTCAATTGATGCAATAGCATACCGCGCCAGAATCCGCTCAGCCCTTGTTCTTGGTATAGCTTTCTCACCGCTCGCGCTAGCTTATCATTTCTATTCTCATTCTCGTCATTGGTTTCTTCGTTCTCTCTTTCTGTTTGCAATCTGAGCGTAATAATAGAGAGTGGCATCGAGACTGCCCGTGATGCAACACCAGATAGAAATCCAAGGGCGAGATCCTGCCATATGGTCAATTTAACAGAAGGAATAGGTTTCGATGGTGAAGACTTTGAGGTGGACGAGGAAATATTAGATGATCGGAGTCCAGTAAGATACCGGATGGCAAACTTTCGAAGGAAAGAGTAGATATAGAAGTATAAGAAACTATAGGGGAACAACCGGTCAAGATGACGCCATTACACTAGAAGATGAAAAGCCCTACTTTGACACCAACGTACTCGCTGTATCGGTCAAAATTCCATCGTAAAGCGCTCCAATGCCATGTGAATGGACAATGGTGCGCAATATCCGAATAGCTCTGAGTTCATGAAAGGCTAGAGTCTTCGCTGAAGAGTCGAATGCTTTTTCCTTTCCTTTACCTGTCTCGGGCTCGGACAATTGGACTCTAGTTGTAACCAGATCTAGAGGGTATGTGAGTGTATTAGCGCAGGCACTGCCAATAGAGCCAGATATCGCTTGGATGAGTGGTGGAAGGGTGGAAGTCATGGTCCAGGTTAAACTCAAAGTTTGACGTCATTGTATACTCTCACAAGCGCTGGCGCCACAAGTCCAACCTTTTGTCGCTCACCACCATCTCAGTCTGTCTTCAAGCTCAACCTCGTATGGACTTTCAAACCCTTCTTGGCAGAGCGAAAAATTGGAAGATCAGTTGATCAGCGTTTCAACTCTAGGGGTCCCATAGGTCAATTTCGCTCATCCACCACAATTCTCGAATTTTTATCAAGATACTGGCAAGTCAGCCGCCATATACTATCATTCCAGAGTACACTCCAACGGTTACAACTGCACGCTTACCGACAGAGTTATTGTTATTGTCTTGCCACTGCAGTCATTTGTCAGAACTTCAACTGTAGACGTACGAGTTCAGATTCAAAGTTCTAATTCTTTGAACGAAGACGAAAACTCGAGGCATTTTTTAAGCTGATGAACCTCTCTATTTTCCGACTTGGGTCAAGTTCACAAAACAGATTGGAGCCTATTGAAGCCTTGGCCGAACGAAGAAATCACATCAACCACTGAAACATCAAAGGGAAGCATCCTTGTATTGTTGTCCCGGTCTTGCCCTTCGCGATCTTTCAGCAACTTTCCTTAATACCGTCGACCTCATGGGTCCTCATCCCTGCAAGCCAGCTGAAACCTGTTCCAGGACCCCAGTAGCCTAGTCTGCCCGCGTATTGTAAGCGGCGCTTAGTGCTGAAGACCCTGCACTACATGGGAGACCTTGAGGGATACGCTGGGATACGCTGGGATACGCTGGGATACGCTGGGATACGCTGGTATATGGTAGTATACGGTATAGCCTCACCTCTTTCACACTCCTGCAACTCTGATCGGACGTTCTCAAAGTGAGTACTTGTCGAGGTGCCAAGCACAAGTGCTTACAACGGAAACCCTTTCTAGGACACTCTGTCAGACGTGTACATGAAATATTTCCGAATCGTTTGAAATACTTGTGGGTCCATGTTAGACGGAAAAAAAAACTTGATCAAGTAATCTCGAGTTCCCCCTAATTCCAGAGTTCCCCCTGGCTATGCTCTACGCTAGGCCCAAACTTACTCCGCACGCTCAAAGGATTTCAGGAGTTGTCGCTGTTGTTTACAGTCTGCACACTGACCTCGACTCCCTTGGCGTAGTTGATGATCAATTTGGACCGCAAAGGATTCCTCAATAAATGGGACCTCGGTCATTCCTTTGATATCCCTATTGTAAGTACCACCTCCTACTGGGCAACAGAAGGCAACAGATCATTGATGGTGTTCCGAACAAATACAGTTACGTTAAGGCAGCGCTTCCATGATATATAAAGAGCAAAACGAATAGGCAGATCCTCCAGCTACACAGAAACTGTTACAGGCTGGTCCTGCATCTTTGTGTATCTCACTACAGGTGATTCTTCACGAACTTTGACGATTGTTCACGAGCTTTTCACGCCAACCCACCGCTTTCATACCTACTCAGGCAAGTCTCAGAAATTGGTCCTTAATAGTGACTTTTGACCGACCTGAATGTAGTTCATCATCATGTCCGCGATCGCGTTGAACTCTATTCCCTTCCCCTACGAACCAGCTCCGTCACCTCTCGAGATAACAGCCAGTCAAACCCTTCTCCATCGTCGCCGAGGTGTCAAACTAGGCATGCCACTCGTAATGCCTTCTCCACAGCAATTCGGGTATCAAGTCTATTCCGGAGCGCACGACTCGCTTTCGGTGCATGAAAAGGTTCAGGCGGCCACGGCAGCCGCGGCTGTATTCAACATCAAGAGTAGCCATGTGCCAAGCTCGAACGATGGGAGACCTGCGACTTCCGGGCTGTTTGGGTCGTCTGCATCAGCTAGTAACACATTTTGGACTCCTGCGTCTGCAGCTGTAGGGACAAAAGGGCCTTTGCAGCCCCATGTGTCGAATTTGCCGCGAAGGAAGACGACCAGGAGAAAGTTTGGGGGCGTTGAGATCGTATAATAATTACTAGTGCTGTGTTAGCAATTATCTGCTCATATGCTTTTTTTACTGGAGAAAAAAGACATTTATATGAACCATCATGAACCGGAGATCTATTTCATTTGATCCTGCCCGTCAGATCCGGCACAGTGGGAAAAAAAGTTGTACTGGTGACATTTCTTTTACTTTACCAGTAGGACGTTTTGTTCGTTTTCCTGGATATTTTATTCGCACTTTTCTTCTTGTGCGTGTCTTTTCACCTCCACACTCTTTTACCTGCAGCCCTCACCACACTCCCTAAAAATTGCCTTTGCTTTTTTCTGACTTTCTGCCTTTCCGTCTTTACCTCGTCCCTCCTTGTCCGTTTCTCTCTTTATCGCTACGATGGACGAATCCCAGACAGCTTTTGTTTCTCAGTACCCTTCTTACGGCTTTGATCTCGACATGATGAAGGTATTTTTTCGTCTTTTTTCCGTTTTCTTCCTCGGTATACAGACTCCTTTTTGCACTCCAGAGGTCCATGGATCCCGTTGGAGGCCCAGATGCGAAAAAGGCCCGTTGGTCCCCCACTTTTCCTCAGCAAAATTCGAATGCTGCATCCAACAGAGATGCCTTTGCCAACTACGGTTATGGGCCTCAGGCCTCTATTTCTCAGTCGGGTTATGCCTCTTCACCATTGGCTAACAGTCCACTGTATTCCACACCCTCGTTGACTATCAATACTCAGACTAACGGCTCTCAAATGAACCCACAAATGAGCCCTAATACCGCAAATTTCTCCGGCCAGCAGCCCAGTCCAAACAGCGCTACTCCCTATGGCTTTGGTTCATACAACATGCTTGGAATGGGTATGCCTGGCATGAACATGATGGGCGGTTTCTACAACGGTCAAATGGGTTTCCCTCAAGTGAGCGCACAAAGTTTTTCTAGTCGCGCGACACTAATTTATGGTTGTTTAGCAGCGACTTCCTTCGCTTACTATCCCTCAGAACAACCCCGGCGGACCTCAGAGCGCTTACTCACCTGTAGCGCTCTCCGCTGCTCTTTCTGCGTCCAACAACACCACCGGACGCACCGTCTATGTTGGGAACCTTCCATCCACAGCCTCCGTTGACGAGCTTCTTAATCTCGTTCACTTTGGTCCTCTCGAGTCTATCCGGGTTCTCCCAGAGAAATCCTGTGTATTCTTATCCTTCCTCGATGGAGCTACAGCAGCCGCGTTCCATGCCGATGCCACCATCAAAAAACTGACTCTCCACGGACAAGAACTCAAAATTGGTTGGGGAAAGCCAAGTCCCGTGCCTGCCCAGGTTGGGTTAGCTATTAGCCAGAGTAACGCAAGTAGGAATGTCTACCTCGGTGGTTTAGAGGAAAATACGACAGAAGAGCAGCTGAGGGACGATCTGAGTCGTTTTGGGCTTATCGACCAGGTCAAGATTGTTCGTGATAAGAACATTGGATTTGTTCACTTCTTGAGCATTTCAGTTGCAAACAAGGTATATTTTGGCGTTTTTTTGTCGTTGTTGCAGCTGACTTATTCGATTTCTAGGTTGTCAATACTCTACCTACGGAACCTGCATGGGCAGGCAAACGGGTCAACTACGGCAAGGACCGTTGTGCATACATTCCAAAGTCCCAACAGGCGGCAGCGCAACAGGCTCAAGCGGCAGCTGCCCAATCACTAGTGGCACAGTCCCAGGCCGCCGCTGTCGCTGCTGTCTCCCCCCAGTCAGCGCATCCGAACAACCAGGGTGTCAATGGTGTCTCGTCGCCGTTCACTCCATATACGCCATTCGGTGCTGCAGACGCTCTTCAACAAGCCATGGCTACAGCTTCGGCTATGGGAATGGGCGGTATGGGAATGGGTGGTGGCATGCAAGGTATTAATAGAACCGTCTACCTCGGAAACATTCACCCGGAGACTTCAACCGAAGACTTGTGCAATGCCATACGCGGCGGAGTACTTCAGAGTGTCAGATACATGCAGGATAAGCACATCGCTGTATGTCTATTTTTTCCTGTCTATTCGTCTATCTTCTTACATTTTTTCTCAGTTTGTCACTTTTATTGACCCAGCTGCCGCGTTTACTTTCTTCCAAGTTGCATCATATCAGGGTATGACACTCAACAACCGTCGCCTAAAGATCGGCTGGGGAAAGAACTCGGGTCCTTTACCGCCTACGCTCGCTTTGGCCGTACATGCTGGCGCGACAAGGAATGTGTATATTGGAAACATCGAGGACTTTGAAACGTTCACCGAGGATAGGCTGAAGAGGGACTTTGGAGAATACGGGGATATCGAGCTAGTCAACTTCTTGAAGGAAAAGTACGTGACCCGCCTTGATAGCTAGCAAAATCTGATTGATTTCATCTAATAGGAACTGTGCCTTTGTAAACTTTACCAACATCTCCAACGCAATCAAGGCCATTGACGGTGTCAAGAACAAGCCGAGTATGCTAATCTCCGGATAGCGCACGGCAAAGATCGTTGTGCAAACCCGCCTCGTTCAGGCCCACAAGGTGGTTCTGGCGGTAGGAGGATGGCTTCAGGAAACGGAGCCAATGGTGGAGAGCCTGTCAGCGCTCTCGAAGGCGCTGCATTTGATGTCGAGCTGACGGACGCAATGGTGCAACAAGCAGCTGATGAAGAAGCCTTGGTTGCCGCGGGCGTTGTTGTCGCTGCACCAGAGGAGACGCAGCATATGCATGTTGACGGTGGAGAGGTGTCTGCTCCTGCCTAAGCGAGCCGAGCACTGCCCAAGGGTACTGTCGTCGTCTATTTACGCATTAACTTGCGTGCGTAGGCGACTAGTTTTGTCCCTACCCTTGACAGACGAACGTAGCTTTTTGCGTTCGCCACTTCTCATTCAATTATTCAACCCAACCGTGTAATTTATCAGCACCACACTCTTTTGGATACCCGTCACTGTGCATTAATCGCTCGCTTCCTCATGTTCTCGCTTCCCGATTCTGCTTCTTTAATCTGCAATCGTCTCACACTCTGCTCTATTCGCGATACATCACGTCAAGGAATAATTTCTCATGAATCACTCACCACCAATGAGTGATGGACGAAGTTTAGCTCAGGATTGGTTCAGACTTTACCTTCTCTGGCTTTACAAGCGCTTCCTGCACCTGGAGAAGCTTCGACAGTCGACAAGGGCAGTCCCATTGGGCTATTGGTTGTTGTTTCTTTATTCAACTTGTTCTTCGGCTCATAGTTCCTTCTTAAAATTTCCTTGTGTGTTTATTCGTACTATTCTTCTCTTTATTTTTTCTTTCTTTTTGATCTCAAAGTGATGATGTACTGAATGTGTCGGTGGAGGAAGGGGCTACTCTTTACTTTGTTGTCCAACTATTCACCACCCCTGTCCTCTCACTTGATCTAATTATGCTTTCCTCTTTCATATCTTACTCAATTGTCGTCTCTCCGTCCTTACTGTCTCTCACTCACGAACCAACTCAAAGATCAAAGACTCATTTGCTTGTGATTCGTTTCTTCCATTTTCACCCAAACAACCTCTTTTGGGCATTGGGCACGCTGCTTAACAAAGTGTGTCCGATTCAAATTTTTGTGGAACCAAAACTAAATCATGAGGCTACGACATCTGCACCTTGTCTCTACCTATCTACTTTTTCTGTTTTCGTGTTTTATTATAAATTCTCTTTTGCACTCTCTGTGTTTGCGTTGGGATCCTTTGGAGTGGCCCAGAGATTTAATTGGAAAGTACTACATAACCTAGTCCTCTTGCCGTCACTGCTGTAGTCACTGCTGTATCGAATATTTCCTTTCTCTCTCCTTGCTGTATCTGCTTAATGGCCGTCGGATCTACAACTAGGAAGGAATAAAGTGAGTAGATGTCGCTGGTCTCGCGATCGCCAGATATACTGCGGTTTTTAACGCAGTTTCTCCATTCTACGTATTAGTATTACAAGACTTGTCACCTTCGAGCTGGAACCTTGTTGGGTTCAATAACGAAACTGGCAAATCTTGGAGTTTCCGAATTGGAACTGAAGAGAAATTCGCGCTCCCTGGGCGCTTATTTAGGCATGGTACTTACAGCTTTTTTGCGGGTGGAGTTCCTTTCGCATATAGCTCACGCACTTCGTGCCTTCGTGGTGGTGGTGGTGTAAATTGATTAATTTTCTGAATATTTTTTTGTGCTGCTCTGAACAAAATGGGACTGAAGATAATAAAAAATTACTCATGATAAGGAAATAACTTTAACTTTATTTATATATCTCTTACAAAATTGAGGCATGGCAAAGAACGTGTTTAACGCGTCGATAATTCAAGACGCTCAACGAACCTTTTCTTTACCGACGTTTGAAAACCAGTGGTACGCGTATCGGTCTACTCGGAGTTGAAAGTCAGAGTCGGGCGAACTGATGAGCTCACAGAACGTACGTCATTGTGATTCCAGGGTTGGAAGCAAGTACGCGGGCCTTCCTCTCTTCAAAGGTCTCCCTAGCAAACTGCGGCTCGTCTTTGACTTCAATCTTGTACCTTGACACTAGGAGGGTAAGGATAGCAACGGCCTCGGTTTCGAAAAATTTGCGACCAAGGCACGCACGCGGACCTAAGGGGATGCACATAGTATACGGAATTGGGGTAGATACTCAAACATTCATACCAGAGCTAAAAGGCAGAAACGCATCTCTGGGCCAGTTTCCCAAGAAGCGAGTAGGCTGAAACGTCTCCGGATCTTTCCAATAGTGCGCTACAAAAAGGATATGTGAGACCACCAAATGCCGATATTAAAACAAGAAAATGTACGGTTATAATGCAATCCGACTGCATTCAGGACAAGAACAGAGCCTTTGGGAACAGGAAGTGTGCGTTTTTCTCCAGCGGCGTTGCTGATAGTCAAAGTAGTGTCCTCGGCGCTGTACTTGGGTATCGCGTTCACCTGCCAGCCATTAGATAAACAATGGGCCCCGGGATAGAGAGACTTCTACTGACTGAAGGGAACATCCGCAGCGTCTCGTATAATACACTAATGCCTTGTATCAGTGAAGAAATCTAGGAAGATTTGGGAACCTCACGCCATAGTATGGGTGAACAGGGGCATTTCTTGATATGTCTAGAATTTTTTAGTTTAGTATGGGTAAGAATCGCCATCCAAAGCCCACAGGTATTCTGCCATCCGATAATACCGAATTGATGTGTTGAAAGAGAGTCTCCTGCTCCGTTGGATGCAATGCAAGCAGTGCAAGAGCAAAACAAAGGGCATGCGCAGTAGTCTAAGGCATGGAAGTGTGAGCAGTACAATGTCTTGTAAAAAAGTTCAGAACATACTTCGTGTCCGGCTATGAGAAATATGAAAATGTTCCCAGTCAAATCTCGGTCCGTAAATGTCGTATCGTCAGAACTAGCATCGAGTAGATTGCTCAATAAATCATATCGATCTTCTTTCTTCTCTGAACTCCTTCTCTTGCCAATCATTTCAAGCATGTGAGCCTGTAAAATGATGACTGAGAGAAAACGCGTAATACAGAGAATAGCGACGCACGTCTAGCTCATCAAATGCAAGTCGTACTTTTCGAGTATAACTATTCCAGCCCATGGCCCATTTCGGAACAATGGTTTTAGTGAGAGTGCCCATGGATACTTCATGAATGGCGTCTTTGAACGAGAGTTGATGGCCTGGCGGTACGCTGTCATCATCTTTCCAAGATATACGATTCCCAAAAGCTACGTGTCGTATCATTAGTTCTGGGCCTGTAGGACATTTGATATTCATATTCACCGGCAGCACCGATAACGAACAATGCAATCTGATGGATACGTGAGTGTCCACGAAGGCAGGACTTTAGTGGAGAGTGCAAGCATCGTCTACCGGAACAGTGATATCTACGGCATGATCCACCGTAACAGAATCTTGAGAGCCCCAAACGTTCTCGAACAGGTCAAGCATGATTCTGGCAGTCTCATCCCAGATGAGCTGGCTGTTTCGCTATTCAGACTCTTTCAAGTTAGCAAATGTATGGAGACGAGGACTAGCACGTACATCATTGAAAGCGGGCGCTGCCACTTTCTGATATAAGGAAACGAGGTCAGAATTAATGAACTTCATAATGAGATATATGTACCCTGTATCTCTTCCACTCCTCCCCCTCTGACGCGATGATGTTGTCTCCAAAAAAGGATATTGTTTTATATGTCTTGGTAGGTTTTGGAAACCGGGCTCGAGATGTAAAGACTTCCTATGAGATATGAGCTTGGGTGAAAAGCAATATACGGAACAGTCACAACAGACCTTGATGGCAACAGGATCTGCCAAGAATAGAGTGGTTGAGGGTGAGGGTAATATCGATACCTAGGCCAGTGGGCTTAGTTCAACTCGAAGTATCCAAGATATACACTATCAGTACATACATCCGCAATAACATCCCAACCACATTTTGCGTATGCTAAGACCTTATCAGTATCTCAAGTTGAACTGAACGCAAAAGTAGAGAAGTACGTTCATATTTGTCTGTCCAAGTTCGCGTGATACCTCTTGTAAAAGCAGGGATACGCGGAAGAATCATTGTGACGAGAGTATTTATTGGTAGCAGAAGCCTGTTACCAGGATGATATCTACGAGGTGCATGAAACCTTCGAATGAACCCAATTCGACGAATCAAGAAACGTACTGTATCGATTGTAGTAGCAATCGCAATTCGAGATATTTCTTGAGGGCGTAAATAGCAATAGCAGCTGCAACCAGCGTCCACGGCTTCAGCGGGTCCATGTTGTACTAGTAGTAGTAGTAAAGTCGCGAGATTGACAAAGAGTGCTGAGATTGTGATGAACATGATATGGGCCAATTTATTACGACAAACGACAAGTACCCGCCTCAGCGGGCCGTGCCGGTTATGTACTCTTCCTTCATTCCTTCCATGCCTTTTGTTGGTCAACTTCTTTGTTAACGACCATGATTTCCATCATTGGCCTAGCTTCGGTAAAATTTCGGGAACTTGACTGTTCATCGCGCTGGCAACTCTACTAGCCTGCGCCTATAGCCACTTCACCTCTTCCGAGCGCGCAAACATGAAACCTCCTTGTCAACCAAGCTGTCGTTGTCTATCTTTTTGTAGAGTTTGCAACTCCTTACCATGAGTTCAAAATCACATCTTTCTGTTGATTCGGGTTCAAAACTGCACTTCAAGCATTCACTCTCTCGCCCCGCAAGCCGAGTCACCGCAGTGAGGGCTCCTACCGGTACTGCACATCCGCAGTACATACACACCCTCTACATAAAAGCAAGATGCGGCGATGTATCCGGATTCCGATAATCTAGAGATGTACCGTGTTATCGGTTCAATTTCTTTGGCTGGCCATAGTTGAACAGAGAAGGACCCATTGAGAAACAACTAACTGGAGTCCGCGCTACCACTGCGCTGATATAGAGTGCCATTGGATACCCGCCTTCTACCTATCTCCCCGAGTCATCCATCTACTCATTTCACTTGTTGCACAGTCGGATACCACGGAAATTAGTAGATTTTTTTTTACCTCATGAAAGGAACTGCAACTGTTTGTTCTTTTTTGCATCAACAAAACCCTACGCAGTAAAACGTTCGAGTCGTGCCCCAGTTGCTGCCAGTTACCATCAATAAAAGTCACTGAAGAATCCAACAGAGTGTTTAGGTGCTCAGTGTGCTCACTGCTTTCTGACAAAATAATCAAGTCACAACTCCTCATTCTTGACAGATATCAACATCGATAACTTCAAAGGCACTATCAAAGAATATCAACGGAAATTGGAACTACCCGATACACCTTGTAGATTTCCTATACTTAGACTTTATGGGTAGGCTTTGTACGGCCCCTCCCGAAGACTTATCGTGCTCACAAGTATATTGTAGAGATGTCTGACTCCTACAAACGGTTAGTAGCCAGGAAGCCTAAATCGGGTACTGATGTAGTGGAAGAGTCCATATAAGAAGCGGTTTCCTGCTAGCTGTTCAAGCAATTTGACATGCTGGACTACCTTTCCCTTCTGTCGCCGCTTCCACTCGTTGGACTCGTTGGCTTCTCAACCTTACTGCTCAATTTCATATTTTTTTTTCATTGTACAAACTCAGAAGGCAACTCGGGATCATAGTGTGATCCCCAATGCTCTTCCTTGGATTGGGAGGGACAAGAATGAGATATTCTCATCTGTTCGCTCCAATTACAGAGGTCTGGTAAACTCTGTTCAGCTTTTCAAGGCCGGATACCAGAAGGTATGTAATCCCGAGAGTCTGTCCATCGCTCTACTTACAACTCGTATCGTGGCATTGGTTAGTATTCGAAACTTGGTTTGATCTATGTCGTTCCTGCGTGGACTAGAGGTCCACAGATTATAATACCTCCAAGCATGACTTCGTGGATTGCGAACATCCCAGAGAATATTCTTAGTGCCAAAGAATGCACATTCGACAATGGCAAGTACCAGTAGTCTTTTTTCTTATCCTTACGCTTACGTGAAGCCCCATGCATATCTAGTACAATTCAAGTATACTGTCGGGCACCCAGAAATTCTCCACAGCGACCTTATTGGTGTACTGATTAGGAGGGAGTTGACGCGCTCGATAGGCCAGTTCAATGACGAGATATTCGAAGAGATCGACTTTTCTATGCAAAGTATTTTTGGTACGGATGGTCAATGGAGAAAGGTCGGTATATACGACAGCTTCATCCAGACAGTGGGGAGTTCTGCCAACCGTATCTTTGTGGGAAAGGAACTGGGTACGAGGAGTTTCTTCGGGTTGGTTAAAACATGAAGCCTGGCTAATCTAGTTCGCTATAGGCTCGAACATGGACTTCATAATGGCAAGCGTCAAGTTTGCGAAGGATGTTTCAATCAGCAGTTATATTATCCACATGTTCCCTAAAGCCTTGAAGCCGTAAGTTGTCCTTTCCTTGTCGTGTTTCTATCGCTACAATTGTATACCCTATTTAGACTCGCGTCCTGGTTCGCCACAATCCCCAACCGCTACCACTCTGGAATTCGCGATGAAGTATATTCGGCCTCTCGTTCAACAGCGATTCGATGATATGGTTCGCAAGAGGGATGACCCGAACTTTTCATTTGAGGAGCCTGTGGGTCCATTAATATAGCTTTTTCTGATGGTTTCTGACATGAACCTAGGATGATTTTGTTACTTGGATGGTTCGTGAGGCTCTCAAAAGGAACACACTAATTGAGACCTCGGCTGAAGCGCTTGCATATGGAATCGTCCTCCTCAACTTTGCCGCTATCACTACTACCACGATCACAGCAACAAACTCTTTGCTGGATATTCATAGCGCTCATAATGCTGAAGAGCTTGTGGAAGCCCTACGCGAAGAAGCTTCCGTTGTTCTTCGTGAACATAATGGGGTTTGGACAAAGCAGGCTATTTCAAAGTTATATCGTCTAGACAGTGCTATTCGAGAGAGTGCTAGGATGTCAGGCATCGGCGGCACTGCTATGGCCAGAAAGGTCAAAGTTCCTGGTGGAATGACTCTCCCCGACGGTACATGGGTCCCTGAGAACGTAACAATCGGAGTCGCAATGGACGGGATTCATTTTGATGAAGAATCGTACGAGAACCCACTGAAATTCGACCCGTTCCGCTTTTCGAGACCCAGAGAGCAGTACCTTGGCTGGATTAGCTGGCGACAAACCTCCGGTGAATGAAGATTTTGTCACGACTTCAGAACGGTGGTTACCATTCGGTCACGGAATTCATGGATGGTGATTGCCATGCATAAGGTTTCTTTCGCAGCTGACCTTTTTTATCTACAGTCCTGGTCGCTTCTTCGCCTCCAAACAACCTCAAGATGATGCTTGCTCACTTGTTGCTTAATTATGAAGTGCAACCGTGGAAGGTACGGCCTCCGAATATTTCCATCGATGTTATTTCTGTGGTGCCCATGCAAGCCACGATGATGATTCGAAGGAGAGTCGCGAAGGCGTAAGTATTTTTTCACCAGGCATTCTTTTTCTTCGTTTTAAATAATTCGTCATTCTTTTTTCTTTATTTCTTTATTTTGATTCGTAGGTCCTTTTGCTTTGACCAGCCTAGACATTAGAAGAAATGTCTAGGCATCAGTAGTAAATTATTGTACTCGGGTAGTATGCAAATTAATCGTATTTAAAGGCTCTTTCGGCCAAAAGACTTCATCCTCGCTGATAATGTGGAAAAACTCCGAAGAAAATATGTAGTAGTACTTAACAACGAGGAGTGCGATTTTCTATATTTTCCATGGTCTCGCCAATAATGACTGGCATCGACCCTCTTGGAGCTTTTTCTATCCGAAGTACTTCGAGAGCATTGGCCTCCCTTTTGCTGGGGTGCTCGCAAGAAGTTACTCAGGAAGATACACCTAGTAGTAATGATAGATTAAGCCGCTATCTCTTTGAATGAATAGGTATCCGAGCCTCACAACTGTCAACCCGCCGGTAGGCGATGCCCTTCGCCTCCAAGATGATTCTGCATGATGTTTGCTTGATAAGAAAGGCCTGAAAGCTGGCTACGACCTTGACATAGAATTGGATTGCAAAATTAGATTGCGCAGAGATAGATAAAGTGCATACATGCAGATTAGAGTACTCCATTGAGGCATGATACTAGTTGAGGCAGAGAAAGGTACAGTCCAAATGAATAGAAGGCCACTCATTCAAATTGCCGCACTGAAGGCGTACGTAGAGTCTAAGATATGCAAGAGTCCGGAAGGGGTTCGAAATGTCCGACAACGCTCAAGATTGACGTGATATGTTGAAGGTGGGGATACTCTCTAGATCTGTGGCGGCATCGAAGCTTGAAGACTCGTTGATTGGTGGAGCGACACGGGCACATAGTGCACTGTGAAACCACTCCACCTACACTAATCACCAAAGATCCAAACGTAAACTATTAGTAGTGGCACAAGTTAATATAGAAAGAGAATCAGCAATAATTAATTAATCATGACCAGGCGTAATGATAGTTATGGCTACAATAAAAGACAAATAACATTAATTGGTACATGCAGGATTGGTCGACCAGTCCTGAGTTGGGAGGGGCGGCAATGATAAAGCTACAGATAGATACCGAGAGTTCTGGAAAGCAAAGAGACCAAAGCAAGTAAAACGCGTGAGTGAGTCGTAGGGGAGTCACAGAGAAGAAACATGAGAAATTGAAATAGAGTGTACTTGTATAATCGAGAACGGGTAAGCATGCCATCATCTAGACGCATAAGAGGAAACGAGCAGGCCTATAGAGATTCCGAAGCAAGCTGGTCATGCTGAGCCCTTAGGATCTGCTGGAACTCATCGTGCTCCTCTTCGTTGTGCTGGTAAACGAACTCATCGCCGTGGTTAGGAGCGTCCACGGGAACCCCATAGCAGCAGCGAAAGAGCCGCTGGAGGACAGACCCTTCCAGAGCTCAGTGAAAGCTGTGGCTGAATCGATGGGGGCCGATAGCATCGAACTATGGGAGTCCATCTGAATGTCCTCCATGGGCTGCTGCGTAGGAGATATTGACTGATCATGAGAGTATACCAAGTCCCCATCCTCGACGATAGAAGTTGGGTGCACGGGTTTTGGCGCATGCAACGGAAGTTCCCTCTCTTTATCTGAAGGCGCAGGGGACCCAGAGTACGAAGGAGAGTAAGACTGAGCAGAGGAGGTAGACAACGGGGAAGTGTCGAGTGGAGAATAAGAGTGGGTATCGAGAGGGGCAAGCGATAGAGGGTGGGTGTTGTGAACGTGATTCTGCTGCTCGTGAAGGAACTGCTGCACGAGCTGGAAGTCGGTGTGCTGTTCCATGCTGTATCCCTCGAAGGGATTGCATTGCTGCTGCGTCTCAAACGGCGAAGGCTGGGGATGCGCGGATTGCGTCGAAAAGGAGCTGGCGCCAAAGGCGAATCCGGGCTGGAATAAGCTTGTGTCGGCTTCAGGGAGCTCGTCCGTCTCCACAGGTTGAGGAAGGGAAGAGGCCGTGCTCGATGGAGAGGTACCTGTTCCTGTATAGCCTGTCTGCCAGTTTGCTCCAGCCCAGTCGCCCATCTCAGGCCAAGTCGAGTTGGGAATCGGCCATGAATCATCCGGACGTCCGTAATTGACAAACGCCTTAGCGCTTGGTGCTCTTTTTCAGTAAAATAGTCCATCGAAATGCCGCACTGTTTATTTGAGCCATCTGGGTGCGCATTGAGTACGGAGCGCTGAGGCTTGAGCAGTCGGAGTCGTAGTAATAGATCGTTAACGCCGTGCGTTGCACGGCAAAGTCCCCGACTCTGAGCTTCCGCATATCTGGGCTTTGACTCTTGAGCTTGAGCAGTCGGAGTCGTAGTAATAGATGAGTAATGCTACTAACGTGACGTGAAAGTTACATAGCCACTTCCTAATAGAGATAAGCTGACATAAGGTTTCGACGGGGCTTGGCCGATGTCCCGGAGAGTATTGAGAATTCAAGTTTTTCAAGAAGGAAAAAGAGAGAGAAAGGAGTGATCTATCTTATGGATTTACAGGTCCAGCTAAAATTAATTAATTAATTAATTAATTTGAATTAACTGCCCCTATAATCCTTCCACCTCCACGGACATGTTCCTAACTATATCTCCTCGTCCTCCTCGTTAGTGTCAAGAGGTTTGCCTTGTGGAGACAAAGTGGGACCTATCTCTTATTCCTTCCTTCCTTGTCAACCAACCCGCCGTTGTTTATCTCTTGGTAGAATTTGCTATTTCTTAGTACCGTAGGTTCAAAAACACATTTCAATTCTGTTGATTCGGTGTCAAAAATGTACTTCAAGCATTCACTTTCTCGTCCCGCAAGCTCGGTACCGCACATCCGCAGTACATCCACACCCTTAGCACAAAAGCAAGATGCGACGATGTACGGATTCCGGAAAATCTAGATATATCGTGTTATTGCAGCAGTGCGGCTCAATATAACTGATTGGTTCAAGAGGAGTCTCATTGTTCGAACGAATATCTTAACATTTGAACTGCGCTGATACAGAGGCATCTCCGCCCTTGGATACCCCTATCTCCCAAGTCACCCACTCATTTCATTCATTGCGGCGTCGGATGCTGCTGAAATTATAGATCTGGCACTTTGTTTTTGCCTCATGAAATGGACTCCGACATAGTTATTCTTCAACAAAACTCTACGCAGTCGGTGAAACGTAGTGCCCCAGTTACCGCCACTGGTTACCGTCGACAAAAAAGGATAATGCAGAGCGTTTACTAGGTGCTCACTGCCTTCTGAAATTAAACCATAACTCATTCTTGGCAAATGTTAATATCGTGTTACATAATATCGATAACTTCGAAGGCACTTTATACCTTGTATACTGAGATTTTATGAAGTGAACTTTACATAGCTTCTCCCGAGGACTATCGTATTCACAGATGTCTGGCTCCTACAAACGATTAGTAGCCACTCGGGATCATAGTGCGATCCCAATGCTCTCCCCTGGATTGGGAGGAACAAGAATGAGATATTCGCGTCCGTTTGCTCCAACTACGTCTACAGAGGTCTGGTAAACTCCGTTCAGCATTTCAAGGCCGGATATCAGAGGGTATGTAATACCCGAGAGTCTGTCCAGCCCCTTACTTACTACTAGTAATATCGTGACATTGTTTAGTATTCGAAACGTGGTTTGATCTATGTTTCCTAAGTAAAAGCCACCGTTGGGAATAGGGGTAGTTATCAAACCGAATCCAGAATACCATTGATATTGAGTTCGCTGTGCTTTCGGATAGGCAAATTTCGGGTTCAGGTTCAGTTTGTTTTCGGATTTGGGTTCGGTTTCAGCAGCGGAAGGATCAGAGACAGTAGAGCTTGAGTCTGATAATCTGTTGAGAAACAGCAAGCAAGAAGGTAACATGTACCCTCAACACTTTGGATATCATTTCAGATGACATCCGAAGTATTTCATTTCGGTTAGTACCTCTGAAATGGAAAAACAAATTGAGTTTCTCCATTTCATGCAACCCAAAATTCAATATTTCAGAGAGTATCCGAATTATGTCCAAAGTGCTAGTGAGCTTCCGTCCGATGGAAGCGGAGATAATGGCAGTATGACTCCTACAAACGGTTGGTGGCCGGGGGGCCTATATCGGGTATGTAGTGGAAGAGTCCATATAAGAAGCAGCTTCCTGCTAACTCTTCAATTAATTTGACATGCTGGACTACCCCTCCTTTCCTAGCACTATGTCGCCGCTTCCACTCGTTGGCCTCGTTGGCCTCTCAATCTTACTGCTCAATTTCATATTTTTTTTCAGTGTACAAACTCAGAAGGCTACTCGGGATCATAGTGTGATCCCCAATGCTTTCCCCTGGGCTGGGAGGAACAAGAATGAGATATTCTCGTCTGTTCGCTCCAACTACAGAGGTCTGGTAAACTCTGTTCAGCATTTCAAGGCCGGATATCGGAAGGTATGTAATCCCCGAGAGTCTGTCCAGCCCCTTACTACTAATATCGTGACATTGTTTAGTATTCAAAACTTGGTTTGATCTATGTTGTTCCTGCCTGGACTAGAGGTCCACAGATTATTATACCTCCAAGCATGACTCCGTGGATTGCGAATATCCCAGAAAACATTCTTAGTGCCAAAGAATGCACGTTCGACAATGGCAAGTACCAGTAGTAGTCTTTTTTCTGATCCTTACGCTTACACGAAGCCCGCCGCATATCTACTAGTACAATTCAAGTATACTGTCGGACATCCAGAAATTCTCCACAGCGATCTTCTAGGTGTACTGATCAGGAAGGAGCTGACGCGCTCCATAGGCCAATTCAACAACGAGATATTTGAAGAGATCGACCTTTCTATGCAAAGTATTTTTGGTACCGATGGTCAGTGGAGAAAGGTCAATATATACAACAGCTTCATCAAGAGTGTGGGGAGTTCTGCCAACCGTATCTTTGTCGGAAAAGAGTTGGGTATGAGGAGCTTCTTCAGGTTGGTTAAAGCATGAAGCCTGGCTAATCCAATTCGCTATAGGCTCGAACATGGACTTTATAATGGCAAGCGTCAAATTTGCGAAGGATGTTTCAATCAGCAGTTACATTCTCCACATGTTCCCTAAAGCCTTGAAGCCGTGCGTTGTCCGTTCCTTTGTGTATGTTTCTATTACTATAATTATATACCTCATTCAGAGTTGCGTCCTGGTTTGCCACAATCCCCAACCGCTACCACTCTGGAATTGCGATGAAGTATCTTCGACCTCTTGTTCAGCAGCGGTTTGATGATATAGTTCGCAAGCGGGATGACCCGAACTTTTCATTTGAGGAGCCTGTGGGTCCATTAATATAGCTTTTTCTGATGATTTCTGACATAAGACCTAGGATGATGTTGTTACTTGGATGGTTCGTGAGGCTCTCAAAAGGAACACATCAATTGAGACCTCGCCTGCAGAGCTTGCATACGGAATCCTCCTCCTCAACTTTGCTTCCATCACCACTACCACAATTACAGCAACAAACACTTTGCTGGATATTCACAGCGCTCCTAATGCCGAAGAGCTCGTGGAAGCCCTGCGCGAAGAGGCTTCCGTTGTTCTCCGTGAACATAATGGGGTCTGGACAAAGCAAGCTATTTCAAAGTTGTATCGTCTGGACAGTGCTATCCGAGAGAGTGCTCGCATGTCAGGCATCGGCGGCACTGCTATGGCCAGAAAGGTCAAAGTCCCTGGTGGAATGACTCTCCCCGACGGTACATGGGTCCCTGAGAACGTAACAATCGGAGTCGCAATGGACGGGATTCATTTTGATGAAGAATTTTACGAGAACCCGCTGAAATTCGACCTGTTTCGCTTTTCGAGACCCAGAGAGCAGTACTTGGCTGGATTAGCTGGTGACAAACCCCCGGTGAATGAAGATTTTGTCACGACCTCGGAACGGTGGTTACCATTCGGCCATGGAATTCATGGATGGTGATTTCCCTTTGCCACTCATAAGGCTTCTTTCGCAGTTGACCTTTTTTCTGCAGTCCTGGTCGCTTCTTCGCCTCCAACAATATCAAGATGATGCTTGCTCACTTGTTGCTCAATTACGAAGTGCAGCCGTGGAAGGTACGACCTCCGAATATTTCCATCGATGTCATCTCCGTGGTGCCCATGCAAGCCACAATGATGATTCGAAGGAGAGTCGCGAAGATGTAGATTGCTCCAGATGCTGCGAGCAGCTTATACTTACATTCTTTTTCCTTGTTTTAATTTGTCATTCTTTTTTCTTTGTTTTATTTAATTTGTATATTTTTTTCCATTTCAAGAATTGGGTGTCAACCATGGATCGTGTACCGGCGGACATTCACGGCATTTCTTCTAAATGTCCTTGTACTTAGTAGTAAATTATTTTGTTCAGGTGGTATGTAAATTACTTAAACTTCTTCGCAGTTATACGTGAACCCCAGAGACTTTACGTTGAAGGTTCTTTCGGTCAAAAGACTTCATCCTCGCTGATGACTCCAAACAAAATATGAAGTATTCAAGAACGATGAGTGCAATTTTCTGCGCGGCCACGACAATATGTCTCTTGGAGCTTCTTCTATTCAAAGAATCTCCGGAGTACTTCGAGAGCATTGGCATCCCTCTTACTGGGGTGCGAGCAAGAATGGGTGCGAGCAAGAATAGGTTCGAGCAAGAAGTTACTCAGGCCCAAGATACGCCTGGTATTAATAGATTACCTCGTTATCTGAGGTGGAAGGAGGGTCCTTGAATGATAGGTATCCGAGCCTCACAATCCGGTAGGCGATGCCCTTCGCTTGCTCCAAGATGACTCTGCATGATGTTTGCTTGATAAGTTGATTTTAGGTGAATTCGAATGAAAGGCCTGAAAGGCTGGTGATGACCTTGACAAAGAATTGGATTGCGCACAGATAAAGTGCATACATACAGATCACACTGGCTCATGATAAGTACTATAAGTAATATTAGTTGGGGCAGAGAAAGGTACAGTCGAAATATAAGGCCACCCATTCAAATTCCGAGACGTAGAATCTAGATACCTGAGATAGGGAAGAGTCCGGAAGGTGTTCAAATGACCAACGCTCAATATTGACATGAAGGTGGAGATATTCTCTAGATCCAATGAGGCGCCATTGAAGCTTAAAGAGACTTGATTGGTAGAGCGTAGATTGTGAAATCACTTCGCGTACACTAATCACCAAAGATTCAAAAGTTCAAACGTAGACAAGAAACTATTAGTGGCACAAGTTTATATAGAAAGAGAACAAGCAATAAATAATTAATCATGACCAGACGTAATGATACTTATGGCTACAATAAAAGACAAATAACATTAATTGATACATGCAGGAGTGGTCGACCAGTCCTACTCAAACAAGAGTTGGGAGGGGCGGCAGCCAGAGGAGAGATGATGTGATAAAGCTACAGATAGATACCGAGAGTTCTGGAAAGCAAAGAGACCAAAGCAAGTAAAACGCGTGAGTGAGTCGTAGGGTGAGTCACAGAGAAGAAACATGAGAAATTAAAATAGAGTGTACTTGTATAATCGAGAACGGGTAAGCATGCCATCATCTAGACGCATCAGTGGAAAGGAGCAGGCCTATAGAGATTCCGAAGCAAGCTGGTCATGCTGAGCCCTTAGGATCTGCTGGAACTCATCGTGCTCCTCTTCGTTGTGCTGGTAAACGAACTCATCGCCGTGGTTAGGAGCGTCCACGGGGAATCCCATAGCGGCAGCGAACGAGCCGCTAGAGGACAGACCCTTCCAGAGCTCAGTGAAAGCTGTGGCTGAATCGATGGGGGCCGATAGCATCGAGCTGTGAGAGTCCATCTGAATGTCCTCCATGGGCTGCTGCGTAGGAGATATTGACTGATCATGAGAGTATACCAAGTCCCCATCCTCGACGATAGAAGTTGGGTGCACGGGTTTTGGCGCATGCAACGGAAGTTCCCTCTCTTTATCTGAAGGCGCAGGGGACCCAGAGTACGAAGGAGAGTAAGACTGAGCAGAGGAGGTAGACAACGGGGAAGTGTCGAGTGGAGAATAAGAGTGGGTATCGAGAGGGCAAGCGATAGAGGGTGGGTGTTTGTGAACGTGATTCTGCTGCTCGTGAAGGAACTGCTGCACGAGCTGGAAGTCGGTGTGCTGTTCCATGCTGTATCCCTCGAAGGGATTGCATTGCTGCTGCGTCTCAAACGGCGAAGGCTGGGGATGCGCGGATTGCGTCGAAAAGGAGCTGGCGCCAAAGGCGAATCCGGCTGGAATAAGCTTGTGTCGGCTTCAGGGAGCTCGTCCGTCTCCACAGGTTGAGGAAGGGAAGAGGCCGTGCTCGATGGAGAGGTACCTGTTCCCGTATAGCCTGTCTGCCAGTTTGCTCCAGCCCAGTCGCCCATCTCAGGCCAAGTCGAGTTGGGAATCGGCCATGAATCATCTGGACGTCCGTAATTGACAAACGCTTGAGCGCTCGATGCTCTCCTTCCTCCGATAACCATTCTCTTGCTGACGTGAAATGGAACCGACATCAAAGTTAGTTGGGGATGGAGATGGCGGCCGAAGGGCGTTGTTCATCGGCGGGAGCATGGGGAAAGAAGATGGTGGAACCGAGTAACCCGCTAGGTCCATAGAAAGACCATGGGATGACTCAAGAGCATGTGGGAAAGAGGTACTAGCATCAGAGTAGTGTGAGAAATACTGCTGTGGCTGATACCCGCCCTGGAATGACATGAAATCATTGGGGAGAGGCACAGAAGATGAGCGACGTGGCGGATAACGAATTTGGGGCGCCGCAAACATATCCTTGGGCGTCGCCGCTCGAGCTTCAAGAGCAGCCATGCCCTCTGGGCCTTCGACCCAGCCATGGATTTCATCCCACTGGCTCACCTGTGCCTTTAGAGCTTCACCCTTTAATCCATCCAAGAGGCATTGCGCAATGAAACCCTCACGCTCTGTGCGCATAGCTTCAACAGAAGGAAGCGGCGGAGGATCCATTTTTCATCTTCTTGTTATTTTTGGTCGCCGGGCCAGCCTCAGCACCCTGTTTCTTCTTGTTGTGTACGGGACGGAAACGATACTCAGGATACTTGCGCTTGTGCTCGGCCTTTTCGACCTTGGCTCTCTTCTCCCAGACTGCCTTTTCATCAACAGGAAGAGAGCGCCAGCAAGAGCCTAGAGATATACATCAGATGAGTGTTATTTAGAGAACACACATCGCCACGTACCGATGATTTTGCTGAGAGAGCTGTGGTTGGTCTCGATGCTATTTGGAACGTGCTTCTGCTTGACGAAATCGGCTCTGAAGAGCATGAACGCATTTGGTGGACGAGGAATGTAACCTAATGAGCGACGCTTGCCCGGTGGCGCACGTCGTCGGCGCGGCGGAGGAGCCGGAGTAGAAGAAGGGGGAAAAAGTGTAGCAGACGAATCGTCTGCTTGGAGAGTCGTCGTACATGTCTTCAGCGTCTGCTTCGGTTTTGAACGATGTTGGGGTAACGTTGGGACAAAAAGTCAGGCGGTTGAGTTCTGCGGGCTGAACACCATAAATGCCTGCTTTCGCGGGCGGTATCGAAACTGTGGCACGATATGAGCTGCTGGAGCTGGAAGTAAAGAGAAAAGGAAAATAGAAACTAACCCAAGCCGAGTGACGATTTTCTCCGAGCCCATGATCGTGAAGCTGGCATTTCTTTTTGTTCTACGAAAGCGGTTGGACAAAAGAAAAATGCTGACAGGAGGAGAACAAAAGAGTTGAAGGGGCTTATTGTTCTTTAGGAAGTATATAAGGAAACTGCTGGGAAGTAAGATGGATGGAATTCGGACATCAGAACGCTCAGTTTCCGCTTACGTGATCAGTAAAGTTGCCGTTTTCTGGGTGTTAGTTTGTATCAGATCCGGTAATGCTTGTCCAACAAGGAAGCGACCTTGTAAAAATACATCAGGTGCAAAGTACAACATTTACAATGTTGCCGTACACCTGCCTCCAAGTACCCCGAGCAAATCTTACCAGCAAGTTACCAGCTTCGATGCCGGTCAACGGATATAGTTATCAAAAGCTTATTCGAACAGCGTACAACCAACAACGACGACGCACTGAGCTCAGGCCTCAGATATCACCCCAAAACCTGGATTGAGGCGCCGAAGGCGGGCGACCGGATCTCATGGGCAGAGTGAGAACACTTTCATCCGTCCCTTTACTACATTAATACTCCTCCGCCTCCGACGTTCAGAAGTACGTACGGGATATACGAAAAATTTCCAGCAAGATCGCACGGGAATTATCGCAATATCTGGTGAGCTTACAGTGATCTAATCGTAGTGGGACTGCCGATTTTCGACATTGCGTGAAGCCTTTACGACATCATGAAAAATATAGTACAAGGGACAGGGGAAAGGGCGGCACTGACTGTAGCATAATTGGGATATCTTGATATTCATATTTAGCCTACTAACAGTGGATGCCCACCTGTGGGCGCTTGGCCGCTGAGTCTTAATTTCTGAACGCATCGGTGAGAGGAGGTTTTACTTATCTCCACATTCCGACGCGACAGATTCAGTAAGTACTATATCTGACGGTATCGTCCAAGTCAATGAGTAGATGAGTAGATGTTCAGTACATTAAAAATTGGACATTGTAAAAGGGACGAGACCCTACGCGACCCTGCCCAAAGATGCCATGATAAAATCACCTGAGCATCCGAATCCCGCCGGTCTTTGACGAGAATCAAAATCCCAGAGCCTCAAAAGGCTTTACGAGTTATTAAGATGCCGAACGAAAGATAGGAGCCAATCCCCGAGCGCTTATTAGGTTTTCCCCCATATTGAGAGTTGCAAAATCCTTGTATTTGTTTACATGCGATGAATTATATTACAACTTGAACAGTCCGTCTATATCTACAATATCACAACCCGCTAATCAATGACCGCAATGGCAAATATCCGAGTGGCAAGTAGTACAAGGCTCAGACTTGAGCTCTATGACCATATCCTTCCCGCTGGGCTTCACCAATCCAAGCTTCCCGCGCTCGAGGTTGACAATGTATCCAAAGAGTGCCTGGCGTTTCAGCGAGTCGATCTCGACTTCCGGGCCAAACAGCCGCCTTGCGTCGTACTTCTTCAACACATTGTGGACTTTCATGTTGCCTCCGGACATCTCGTTGATTTTCTTGTCTCCAAGGACTGGAGCCATGATCGAAATAGCAGACATGCCGTGGTCTTTCATGACACCAGCAACATCGGGCTCGTCGACGGTGGAGTCGAAGAAGTGGGCGAAGACGTCCATCATGTTGTTGACATCCTCCTCAGTCCAGTCTTCAGTCGTGTCGCCGTTCTTGCGCATTGCTTGGATGGCTATTGGGAGGACAGAATTAGTCAGTCAAGCACGATGCAAAAAAAGAAGAGACTATAGCGCACGTTCGCGGTAAGAGATGAAAGCGTGGTTGAAGTACTCTTTGCCCTGGCAGAGCAGCTCTCCGGCGTAGTCGAAGTTTTGCTGTTCGAGGTCCATTTGACGGTATGCGCCCATGACAGCGAGCAAGAATCTAAAACGAGAACGGGTAAGGCGAGAGTTCCTGACAAGATTCAACTATAACTGACCGGACATGGAGCATTCCAACCTTCAAGTCGTGCCATTTTTGTGCTGTCTTTTCGTCGACATCGCCCCTCATGGACGCACAGATCGTAGCGGCGGCAGCCATACCTCCCGACATGGAGATATGGATTCCGGTGGAGAAGAAGGGGTCAACAAAGTCTTTCAATTCGAATTAGAATCTTTGAAACTAAAACGCAGCAAGTTCCTTACTGGCAGCATCACCAACGAGACGGTAGTGGTCTCCAGAGTAGCCGGAGGCCCAGTAACTGTAGTCGGAGGCGCTGTGGGTGGTTCCCGGGATCATCTCTCCCTCCTTGAGGAACTCTGTAACATGTGGTGCGTATTGGAACATGTCCGCGTAGTGTTCTGTGATAGTGGGCTTCTTTCCGTCAGGGCCAACCTTGGACCGACGTTCCACAGAGGTATTTTGGTGGGTAACGAATCCAACCGAGGTCGTTCCGTCGTTGGGGGGATGAACCATGCCCAACCCTTTTTGTCAAAACACATTGAATCAACACAAGATCAAGAAATGGGAATGTATAATTTTGCATACCAGTTAGCACTTCTGCGTAGAAGGAGAATGGTCGGCCAGTAGCCCTGATTCCCTTCCAGTACGACCAAACTGCAACGTTCCTGAAACTTTCACGCATGACACGGTTCTTGAGGTACTGGGTGGACATGACACCAGCCTTTCCGGAAGCGTCGACGAGCCAGTCGAAGGCAATTCTTCCTTTTGCACCAGCCTTGTTGGTCCAGTTGGCGGCGATTGGGCGGGAAGTCTTGGGGTCTCCGTTGTTCTCGAACTCAAGGCTGTCGACCTTGGTTTCGTCGAAAGCGATGACACCTTGCTTCTCAGCGTGACGGAACATGAGGTTGTCCATCTCGGAACGGACTACGTTCCATGTCTCGTAGTCGGGGATACGTGCTTGGAAATCGGTCCCTAGGAAATTGATCGATGAGATTGATTTTCTTGCAAAGGCAGAAGGGCAACTTACAGTTTGCTTCCATTCCTTGGACAAGCTGGAACAAAGCACCTTGCTGTAATCAAGATCGCATCAGTACAATGAGTTATTCTGAGAGTGATAGTAATACCTTCAAGTTGAAACCATGCTTCACAAACTCATCCTCGAGACCAATGAACCGGATGTAGGTTCTCATAGCGGCTGTCAATGACTCGCCAATGTGGTACCTTTGACACAGAGTAAGAAACAGGTCTATTGATTGAGATCAATACCTACCGAGGGTGCTTTGCAGATTCAAGGATTACGACCTTGTGGCCTTCGCGGACCAAGGCAGCAGCAGCATAAGATCCTCCTGGACCTCCACCAATAACAAGGACTGTGGTTTGCTCGGGCTGAACGAAAGTTGCGTGAATACTTTGACTACCAAATTGATAAAGTTGAACTTACCACTGTGGTAGACATGGTTGGAGAGAGATCAGCTGAGATTTGTTGGGATCCATTGATCTTTCCAGATAGGTTATATACGCTTGATTTCTAGCCCCAGGTAGAATCATTGGGGAGTCCGGTAAGCTAGATAGAGACTGAGGAATAGTCCAGGATAGGAATCTGCTGGGCGTTCGCGTTAGACTCGGGTGAAATGTTTCTATTGAGCAATGATTGCCGCCCAACCTCCGACAGAGTTCGGCGCTTTTCTAGGCACGTATCAATAGATAATGCCTCTCCGTCCTTTCATCGGACACCTCCGATAGCTACGACGGCAATAAACATCCAATAAAGAAATGGAACCGGGTAGCAGGCTAAGGAGCATCGCAACGGAAAAACGTAAATTTGAGGGATTTTGCTTTGTTAAACCTAACCACTGACTCTGTCGAAGGAAACGTAAGAACACAAAAGTGGGAAGGAGTCGAGGCAGAGTCGAGGTATATGCATGTTACGCCTGGATACAGCCTGGTCAAAGCCTGTCAAAGCCTGGTTCTCTTGATTTAACATTCCGATGTAGGGAGCAAAAAAGTCCTCTGATAGAATCTCGGCAGTTTTTGTGGAGTGGGTGCTGGTTTCTATTTTGCGCTGGAGGTCAATACTAACTCGTACAGCATGGTGAAGATGGGAAACGTATTGATGATGCAGCGTTAAATAAGTGCCTTAGGTTTAGGTCGTCAGTAGAAGCAAACGAAGTATATGCAACAAACCAAGAGTACCTGAGGTACGAAAATAAATGTATGGCCTTGAGAATCAAGCACTAAGACCATTGAATCTTGATGGGACATAATATATGCGAATGCCAGGTACAGTTCCGAGAAGCACAGTTCTATCACTTAATGGTCCGCTTGAAGGCGAGCTAAACATTGATATAACCAGCTTTGACCTCCTATATATGGAGGAACTACCAACTATTACATGTTGCATTCCAGTTTCAATTCGCATGGACTTACAGAAAAGTCAAGTCCGTTTCACCGAGATCTGACTCAGAACTAAAGACAGTGGCGTATGGACACGACCGGGCACGCCGGTCCAGCCCAGAGATAAAGTTCTAGCCCAACGTGAGACGCTTCTGTAACCTTTGGTCGCTCACCAGACCACACAGTTCGACACCTCCCACTGCGGTATAACTTATAGTCTTCTATACTACCTAGATCAGCAAAGATCGGGTCATCCATGCTGTATTTCGATATGCCATCAGGTTGCAAAGAGCATCGAGTGTTCTGAGTAGCGTCGATAACGGTCGCATGGAGGCAACGAGTTGCTATCGTTCTCCTTGGCCTCGTCGGAAAGTGGCAATACCTAAAATTCGTTCAGATGAAAGAGACTGAAAC
Organism: Rhodocollybia butyracea; assembly: GCA_015501585.1. Classification (NCBI taxonomy): domain Eukaryota; kingdom Fungi; phylum Basidiomycota; class Agaricomycetes; order Agaricales; family Omphalotaceae; genus Rhodocollybia; species Rhodocollybia butyracea. The sequence continues at coordinate 34,627 of JADNRY010000564.1, forward strand.
GTGTACTTGCCAGAAGCAGAAGAGTTAAGAGAAACTACTAGGATACTCTGTGAATCAAATAAGACTTGGACATATGATGGTGTGTTCAGTAGTGGATCATCAGAAGTCATGCCGTGCTCTCGCTGGAAATACGCAATAGACAAAAAAGAAATATGATACTACATATAAACATATACAGTGAGTCAACAGAGTTCGTGTTTGTTCAATATTAGCTTTCCCTTCCTTCACGGGCGGATACTTCGATCGCTGGTTTCGCGTCAATACTTCACGCCTCAAGGAAGCTGCAAAACCGTCTGCATAAACTGATCATGTTTATCTGGATCCATCCATCTCGATCAGTGTCGAGTCGGCCAAATGCTTCGCTAAGCTGCTTGATCACAACACACGCACGAACGAAACGGTCGAAAGTGATCCAGGGGGAGGCATACGCGCTACTGCTGCACTGCTGCTTTGGTAGGGGGTCTGCACATGAGCTTTGGATTGATTAAACAAATCGAAGTAAAGATAAACGACCATATTTGCGCTGAATTAGGTCGAGGATTGGCGGGAAATTGGTAGCTGGGTTGAAGAAAGTCTGAGTTTTCGGAGACGATCATGGATTAGAAGATATGAACGGACCCGAATTGCGACAACGCTTCCGTAACTCCTGGCCATCAATGCTTCCAGAACGATCCGGTCAAAGTGTCTGAATACATTTTGCCAGTCCTGTCGTATAATCAGCGTCAGCAGACAAGGATCGTGTGCCTAGGTATTTTCAGTGTTTCACCTTGATGTATTTCCATAGACCAGCGGAACTACCCAAACCAGTGGTTAGAACCATCCAAGGAAGATATCATAGAGTCACGCACCTCGTTGAAACCAATCGTGCCACTTCGGTCCGTGTCCTTTATTTGTTTACAGCTATAGTAAAACGCAAAACAACAAACATCATGCTCACAAAAATCGACATCAGCATCTTGACGTATCCAAATCAAAGGCTGCAACCTCATCAGAACAGAAATTTCGTCCAAAATCATCAACACATACGTGTCCAGTCTCCATTGATCAACGCTCTCTCTATAACGATAACTGAGCAACGTTCTCCTAAATTTCAACCGGCGACTCACCGAGTTCATGGCATTGATACTCCCAGAATGGTCAGTATCTACGGTAGAAAACAGGCCAGAGTCTGTACAGTTTTCAGCTATTATCGCAGGAGATCACGGAGATCCATACTGAGGATCAGCCCGGGAGGGCACCATTGGTGGACGGTAACCTGGGGCACCGGAAGGAGGAGGATAGCCACATATCCAGCTGCAGGTGGTGGGAACCCGTAAGTGCTGGCGGAGGATCCATACGGTGCTGGAGGAGAAGAGCCGTATGTTGCTGGAGGAGGAGGCGCATAACCAGCGGAGGAGGCCCGCCGGGTGGAGGCGCATAACCACCACTACCATACTGATAAACAGTTAATAAACCACTTTTAAAGTCCAATTGGCATAAAAACTACACCACGTAAGACATTGTTTAGTTTATAGCTGGTGGTAAAAGGAAGAGTTATCGATGATGACAATTCAATCACACGTGTGTACAACTAGCGCTGGCAAACAATTAGAACTAAAACGACGAGCGCACTATCGATTATCTACCTATGATTACTGATACAAATTGCTAAATATCCAAACGAGCAAAAATAAAATAAAATCGATGCAGAATAAGTACAGAAGAGAAATATAAAGCCGTGAGGATGGTATGCGTATGTGCTATGCGATGGTAGATAGAAACGGTAGGCAGTAAGTGTCAGAGGAATGGTAGTAAGCAGGTAGTAGGTACACCACGCAGTCAACTGCAAGTCAAGCGCTAGCAGCAACCACAGGTGGAAACGAAGGGGCCTGGGTCTTGTCCGTGCCCCTGACTAGGATTCTGACTCGGATGAGCATGAGCTTGTGCTTGAGCCTGAGCTAGCCCTGATCCAGCTCCAGCCTCAAGAATCGTTTCTTCCTCCCATTCCCACTCCCAACACCAGTCGCGCCCTTTTTCTTCTTTGGTCCAGGTGAAGAACCATTCGACGGGATCTCCAGGTCGAGGATCAACACCATTGGTGCCAGTAACAACAGCACCTATTTCTACAGGTGATTTGACGATACCGTTTATTCCGCCAGCGAAGGAGGATTGGGTGTTGCTGAAGGAGGGCCGTTGGAGTTGGAAGTGTTGTTGGAGGGATTGACGTTGGAAGTCGAAGCAGCCGTAGCGGCTTTGGTTTTTTTCTTTGCGCAGGGTATGACGATCCAGTCTTGACGATTTGACCGAGTGGGCCCATCTTGGCTTGGACGGCTGTGGAGAGTCGTCTGGTACGAGGTCTCGGGAGGTGCCAGGGCCGTTCCGTTGAGGCTGCGTATGCGGCGGTTGCGTTGGCTTGAAAGAGAGGAAGAAATACCGCGTATAGATGTAGATGGTGGGAGTTCTGGTAGTCCGGACGGGACCGGGTAGACAGGTATTGTAGGTTTCGGTAGAGCAGGGATAGGATAGGGTTGCCAAGAGATGGTCCAGGGAGGGATGGAGGATAGAAAGTTGGCACTGCAGGTAAGAAGGGGTGGCACAACAGTTTGTAACCGATCCTGATAAAATTTGTGCAATAGTCCGATCTGCTCCGGTATTTGTCCTGCGGTAAGTGGGATAAAAGGCGGAGGCGGAGGAAAAGGTGGCGGAGTTCGGTAGGTTTCGTACTACTTCCAAGATAAGAACAAGTGGAACAAAATAAAAATATATACGTACACAGGTAGGAGATTCTCTCTCTTCTTCTCCTTTGAGTATCTCTTCGGAATCGTCAAACTTTGCATGCAAATTCATCGGCAATACCCAGTTCTCGAAGACCAAGTAATCAACTCCGAGCGTATCAGCGAATTCACCCCTGTTGATATTAGGTTAGTACATACACAGGACAGTATAACGGCAACACGTACAGAGCCAACGCGCTAGTTTCATCTTCTTCCTCGTCATAACAACAAACCTTCGTCTTCCAAGGTTTCGACAGAAGTCTTTACACAGAGAAACGTCAGTGAGTCATCCATGAGAGTTACATACTCAGACTTCACGATATGCTCCACGAGTTTCTTTTCCAGATCGGCCAAACGCGAGCCATACCGTTCCACGTCATCCGCGACATATCTTTCAAGGTCCTGGATTTCGGAAATACCGCTTTTCGAACAGAGTATGAAGGAATTTCCTATATCAAGCGGTCGGTGGATATTCAGCTGAAGAAGTGGGAAGGCCTACCTCTGCACTCATCGTATTAGCAAACTTGTCACAGAGAAACTTGAATCGTCCGGCCGACATTGAGAAGATACTCAGATGCGACAACCGGATAGTACGTCCAATGCCGCTTTCGAAGTACCTGTAAGGGCGATGCGATGAGATAAATACGCCCAGGAAACAAAACAACACCAAAGAAACGTGTTTTCAAAATAAACGTTTACATGAAACACCGATACGCGTGAGCCGCAGCTGGCAGTATAAACGTATAAGAAAGCCAAAGACGCTTACCTTGGAATCCAGCATGTTCTAACACTTTCCCGTT